>JAPYZN010002178.1:0-19947 GCA_030522865.1 Psyttalia lounsburyi
AGCAACTCAGACTTAGAGATTTCATCCTAAATTGCCTCAAGAATACATTCTGAATCAGGACAAGCAAAGGAATTGTCAGTTTTCAATGATTTTTTCATCAAATTATGAATTTTCAATGCCAAAGTTTCTTCGAATTTCAACGTAATCGTAACTTGCTAAGAATCTCCGTCAAGTATATTCACATTATCCGCGGAAATTCTGCAACACTGTATAAAATCTTAATGTCAATATATCATCATCATCTTTAATTCTATGTATTTTATCATTGACATTCCAATAATAAATTACCCAGCATAATTATCTCCTAATATTTTTTCCCTCCGTTAATTCAGTAGTGAATGTGCCGGTAAAAATATTTATCGAATAGTGGGTGGAAGACGTAGTTGGAAGAAGAAAGTGAGCGCTTCATGATAATCTCTCGTCATTTGTGTGAGAAAACAGACAACAAGTCTTCAGTCACAAGAGCAGATATTCCAAAGGGTGGGGAATAAGAAGAAATAAGAATGGGGGGAGGCAAACCGACTGTTTGGCCCTTCTTTGCCTCATCCCCCTCGTGATTCCCTCACCGAAAAATGCCATCTCATACTCGTCTTCGCATCGCTCATGCGTCGTTAGGACATACCGCGCGAGCTGAAACGCAACTTAGCCTTGCGTGTGTATATCCTCACTGATGTATCTTTGCCTCCTCCGACCCTCCTCACTGTCACAGCCTTAATATCGAAGTTTGATGTTTTTTTCCTATGAATATACCCCAGAGCCGGAGAATGAAGCAATGCTAAAATATAAACTGTCACATCAAACTATTGTACGTCGGTCACATTCACGATTGCCATTTGGCAAAGATAAAAATTGAAAAGTTTTGTATTTCAAGAATTTCGGGGGAATCACAAGTACTGATACGTTTTTTTTATTTTGTGATGGTGCACTGAGAAAACAATAATTTTTTCAACCATATTTCTTTTGGACAAATAAATACACCAAATTCCTACAGCAAAACTCGCTTTCAACTCTTGTCAGATGAATATTTGATTGGCAAACTTTTTTTTTTCTCCATGTGTGGGCTTTTTTCCGGAATGAGAATTTGCAAGTGAAGAGTGACTTGCAGTTGATAGTTGTACAGTGGTTACTCCCTAATTTTTCAGACTCAATGTTTCAAAATCAATGGAGAAAACAATTCCGGAAGCCTCCACCCCTTGGATAGAAGTGGATCTGAGAGAAAACTGAATGAAGGGACAAATTCTGTCCTTTTCACTCTCACTAAATCAGGAGGAATTCTGCTGCTCATTCCTGTCACGCAGAGGGGACACGGGCCCATTCGCCCAAAACATTTGAGATATCGATGGAGAGGGATAAGCCAGCTTCCCCGATTGAAACATTTCGGCAGCGAAATATTAGAAACAATGAATGAATGAAGAATGGATAGTAGAAAGTGTCATGTGGACATGATGTACAGCAATGTATGATCATAATAATTGAAGGACTCAGAAAATTAATTTTCGGATTTTTACTAGTCTTTAAGAATTGAAAACAATAATTGATTACCCTTACGATTCTCAACTCTATCAATTTTTTACCCAGAAATGATTTCCGAAGTTCAACAACCATCTTGTGAAACCGGAAATTTCCCCGTTTTCCCAAGCCCCCCCCCACTTCCCCTCTCATCGCTCCCATGTAACTCAATTCTGCCTATGAGAGACGCAATTTTTACGGAACAAAAACATCTCATCTTCTCATGTTCAGATTAACTCTAGAGTTACAAAGGCCAAAAAATAAAAATCTCAATAAAATATATTTCGGTGTAATTTGCAAGATTCCGTGGAAGATGAGACTCCTTCCGCAGTTGTTATATTATACGATAGAATAGGTGCGAGTCAATAGCGTGTGTTACCGTTGGAACAGTAGTTGCGTGGTGCTTAGTTTTCAGAGATAAAATCTATCCAAACGAAACACGCGTAGTTGGGAATATGTACATCAATATAAGTAGGCGGAACTCGCTTCCTCTCATACCACTACACACCCAAACAAGATTCCAAGGTGCACACATACATTAACTCGGGGGAGGGGAAGGCGGGGGGGACTCACCTCACCTCCCTGATTACATTTCAGTGTTCACCAGAGTGGACCAGAAACACTGATAAACGAATCCTCCGATTACCAATAATTCCTTACTCTCTCTTAAGCGGCTACCCGTACGAAAAACACATGCAAATGAGACGGAACGAAACGTTAAAAAAAAAATAACACGCCACCTATATATACACTTAGACAAATATTTCTTTGCGCTCGATGGGTGCGGAGGATGTTCAATAAATAGAAATGAAAAATTAGTTCTCAAAATATTTTCCTTAATGAGTAATCGCGCCTGTTAGAAACTGTGACAATCAATAAACTTATCCACGAAATTAATTCCCGATATTCCGAGCCTATCTCGGGATACAATCTCCCGGAATAGGATTTCGTCGAAACGCCATAAAATAAGGGATCCGAGAACCCCGAGGTACGTCTAGTGAAGAAAAAATGTTTAATTTCCAAGTCGAAAAATTCAGACAGACGTTTATAGCCGAATACACAGATATTCTTCAGTACATATTTTCTAGTGAAGTTTTTAGATGAAATCTCCAGTACAATCAATGTAAATCAAAATTTCACATTTAATGAGATAATCAAATATGAAATTTTATCACTTTATTCCATGAGTGGAATAGGAATTAAGAGAATTCAATTAAATATATCAAGCAATCTTCAATTATTTCAACAAATTAAATCAATTATGTCTGAAATCTCCAAGAAATTTCGTCATTAAAAATATGAGACACTGGAAAAATGGAGGCAAAAGAATAGAAGAAATTTGGGTACTCGTGTGAATTTCAAAAAGAAAATCCTAAAATCGAAAAATATTTTATTTTTGGAGGGCTTCATACACAGAAACATTCGTGTAGTTTTTTTTCATTGGGGAGATGTTTTTACGTAAGACGATGTACATAGCAATTTGTGAAAAAGTGGTTTTCGGAACGAAAATATTTTGAATTCAAAACCGTTAACAAAAATGTTAACAGATAAAATGCTATTAACCCAAGAATTTTTTTAAATGATGAAAAAATTTTGAAAAAATACCATCGTCTGCAATAACAATATCCGAAAATTCGCCAGTAAATATCGTGCCATCGGATCCTTGTAACTCCCAAACATATTCATAAAGAATCCCTCCCTGACAAAAAAGGTCAGATCGCCAATGTCGTATAAACCTCCACAAGAACAAATAATTTTATCAAAATGCACGGAATAAGTGTCCCTCAGCATGATTGAATAAAAGCAATGCGGTGAAGAGATGGGCCCCCTCCGGTAAGAGGTCGAAAAATACATCAGCAAAAAGCATCGAAACGCTGGGTCTTGAGCGCCTGTAGAGAGCTACCTTCAGCCATTTGGTCCCACGCGATAGACAGAGATATCCCCCTCCCTCCTCGATTCTTCGTCATCGTACGAGTTCACTTCTCCGGGTAGGATCAAGTTTTTCTCATCCAATATAAAGCCCTTCTCGAACCGCATCACCGAGCCCCCAACAGGCAAACCGACTCCTTGTCCGCAAGACTTGACTTCCTGGCACGCGGGCGATTTTGTCTTTGTTCTGTTCTGTTGTGCTACAGAATGAGTAGAACGAGCACGACAGTAGATACGAGAAGCCGAGAGGGGAACTGAAAAGTTTGTTTTTACACCGACAATCACTCGTAATTAAATATTTAATCGCAACTGAAATATCTAGATTATTTGAGTCTAAAGAATCGCGTGCTTAGGGTGGATTTAACTTGAGTTACGTGTAACTACTCGTTATCCTCACAAACGACTTATCTTTTTATGTTTAAAAAAACTTTCATCCTGCCCTTCTTTTTGACATTTTTCACCCTTCCTTAACACTCACTTCATTTCTTTCTCACTATACATTTACGAAAGGGACTCGTCATCAGGCTTCCGTTGTACGTCACGACTTGTACAGCCAAATGCTATATATACCGAGAGATGGTCACTCGTAAAACACAGAGGGTCGTTCCCCACCCCCCCGCCGCCCCCGTGAAACCACAATATTACAACTTCTGTCTTTATCATCACTTACCACCAGCCTATACTTCTTTCACTCCGCCACTTCACATTTAGTTATTTCGTGTGATCACGCCGACCACGCCTCGAGGTGCGAACCACATGAGTCTAATCGATTTCGTCCGGAGTACCCACGGAACGCGTTTTTAACATTTCTTCTTATTTCATATATTGTTTTTTTCTATTTATCAATTTTTTATTAGATTTTTTGGCCTCTTGAATGGCTATCTGCCGTCGACCACTGACGAAAAAATCTTTTTTAAAGATGATGAAGAGAATTCGAGTCGCTTTTGGACGCAGAGGGCACGGATTCCGCGTATACATGATTACTACGTGAAAATAATCGTGAAACGTCGCGTTGAGGTCAAAGTCATCACAAAAGTGGTCTCAGACCAAATGAAAGCCGTATCCGCTTTTGAAATAAATTAACCGCTCTATTTTGGGTTTACGATTATGATATTACAGCTTTAGTATCATCAGCTGACTTTGTAGATCAAACTCACTCGTCTCTTTCGTCTCATTTCCCTTCGGAATGCGTCCAAAATGTTAGACGGGAAGTTACAGAGAGGAAATCAATGAACAATGTAAATTTTTGCCGGATTATTCCATGAAAATGGATATAAATGAAGAAAAATCAGAAGAGTATATGCATGAAATTTCAAGCCTCGGGAAAGTGTGGGCCACGCGGAAGTAATTTTTTTTTATTAAAAACTGAAGTGAGTTGAAAAATTCTCGTATTCACACGAATTGAAAATTTAGAATTTCATTAGATTTTTGGTGAAAGTAATCGAAATTTTGTGTTAAAATCGAGCTAATCAGTTAAGTGGCTCCGTGTCAAATAAAAAAACCATATCCGTCCTTGAAATAAACGAAGGAGTACCTCTCGATTATGATTATGAGGTTACGGTTCTATTATCGCCATCTGGCCTCATAGATCAAAGTTTCTCGCTCTCTTCGAGATGTATCGGAAGCATGACCACAAAATTTGCATGTAATTTACATCATGTAATAGCTTCCAAACGGATATTGGTGAGCACTTTCACCCTAGTAACGTGTATTACCTAACGTTTTTCGTCATTAATCATTGCGGAATGTCGCAAAAGTCGATCACATGGCAAGGAGATAAGAAATTCGCTTCTTAATTAAAACGTTATTCGAGGAATGAAGAAATTCATGAGTCTTACTCCTTTTGTCATCAATCATCAGCCGTATTATTCCCTTGATTAAAATCGTGTAAAAATAAAATGCTAAAACCGTCTTATTTTATACTTTATTTTTAGCTTATTCTCTTACCTTGATGAATGAAGTACTGGGTCTTTCGCCACCATTGGCAACGGCATAAATTTCCACCTCGTACCACTCGACGCCAGTCTCTCTATCAAGGATTCCGGAAGTTTGCAGTAGTCCACTCTTGATATCAACGTCAAACAGTCTATCCACTTGTTCACCACCACTACCAGCAGTTACGTTTGTCACATAGTACTCAATATCAACGCCAGATCTACGTGAATGGGCACTTATGTGTAGTATGCTTGTGCCAGGAGGCTCATTCTCATACACAGTGCCTTCGAGTGGCCCTTGATGATCCCAGACAGGTTTGTCGTCATTCTCACCAGGTACAATGAGAGACAGATAAGTCTCCGATGATCTGCGTTCAGCTTGAACAGCTTCGTCTGTGGCTCTGACCCCTATCTGATACCTGGAGGCCCTCTCCATGATTTTCAAACTCTTGGGAAGTTTCATTGTGATAACTCCGGTGCTTCGGTGAACCTTGAACATGTCCGAGAAATTAACACTTGGTCGTATGAGCTCATAGGTCACCAGTCCATTGGTGCTGGAATCCAAATCTCTTGCGACGAGTCGAGACACTGGGATTTCTTTTCCCAAATGAGAGTTTAAAATCGATTTCGATGGCAATACAGCCGCCGACATGCTTACAAATATTGGCGCATTGTCGTTCAAGTCTTCAACAATAACAATTACCAATTTCTCAGCTGATAATCTGCCCGAAGGCGGCTGCGCCCTATCCGTAGCTACCACCACCAATTTAAACGTATCGAACTCTTCTCTGTCTATTGGAAGCAAAGTATGGATGACGCCAGTCGTCGGATTAATTCCAAAGTGCCTCCTATCATCCTGAGGATCCTGACTAGCTATTGCGTAAGTCACAGCACCATTCTCCCCAGAATCTGGATCCTCCGCTGTTACAGAATGCACAGGCGTTCGGACTGTTATTCCCTCTCTAATTTGACGTACAATAGCTGTATTGGGAAATGCTGGTGGATTATCATTGGCATCGATCACATCAACCCTCAGCGTCATTACCGAGCTCAGTTTCGGATGACCTCCATCAGTGCATGTTATGTTCAAGGTGTAACTCTCGAGTTCTTCGTAATCCAAAGGTTTCCTTAGGTATAGAGCGCCAGTGAGTGGGTCAATGTGAAACGTATCTCGCCTGTTGCCTGCGGTGATACCAAAGGTCAACTCCGAGTTCGCACCGAGGTCATCATCAGTGGCTTTGAATCTCAATAATTCAGTGTTGATTGGTGTTGTCTCGATAACCGATATTTGTGACTTATTGTCGATAAATTTTGGAGCATTGTCGTTCTCATCGAGAATTTCAATGGACACAGACGCACTTGAAGACAACCTCATCTCTATACCCGCATCGTGTGCCACGACAGTCAATACGTAATTGTCCAGGGTTTCGCGATCAAGGGTTTTCGAGAGGGATATCTGACCAGTTGCTTCGTCAATGACAAATCTACCGTGTTGATTGCCATCCTCGAGGGAGTAAAATACATCGCCATTGAGTTTTTCATCGGCGTCAGTTGTGTAGACCTTTAATAATTGTGTACCTATTGTAGCACCCTCACTAATTTGTACGCGGTACGGCAGACGTTGAAATTGCGGTGCATTATCATTAACGTCAGTTATATAAATCGTAACTTTAACCTTATCGCGTAAACGATTGACACCATTGTCAGTGACTGTTGCCTCTAAACTGATATGACTCATACCCGTATTGGCAACTAACTCCTCACGATCGTAAACATGAAGTGACTTGATAAAACCATTCCTCGGATCAACGATAAAGTCTTGTTGGGCTGATGGTAATGAGAATGTCAGATCGGCGTTTCTTCCCACGTCTCTGTCAGCTGCGAGTAATTTGCCAACGAAGGTATCCGGTGGTTCATTTTCACGTATGTGAAAGGTAAAGGAGGAATTTGTAAATTGTGGCGCATTGTCATTCTCATCAATTATGTGAATAACGACGGGCACAACTGAGCTTCGACATGGCACACCCTGATCACTGGCCATTACTTCTAACGCGTAATAGTCCTGCTCTTCACGATCGAGAGAGTGCTTAACGTATAATTGACCATCAGGAAATATACCAAATCTGTCCTCTTGATTTCCATCAGTTACGCTGTATAGAACTCTACCATTAGCACTAAGGTCTGCATCAGATGCGCGAAGACCGAAGAATCTCTCATTCACTGGAGTTGATTCAAGGAGTGAAATTTCATAGCTCGTTAATTTGAACACCGGCGTGTGATCATTGACATCCTCAATCGTAACTCTTACTTGATGTTGAGCCGAGAGAGGTTGTGCACCAGTGTCCACAGCAGTTACTTCCAGAGTTAACACCGTACCTGGTGAAGCTCTAATAGGTTTATCTAAATAAATTATTCCCGAGTTTTCAGCTACTCTAAATTGTCCACCAGGATTATGTGTTAGTGTGTACGTAATTCTAGCATTAGCACCAACATCTCTGTCTCTCGCTCTAGCTAGACAGACTTCCTGTCCCACTGCAGCGTTCTCCTTCAGCAAAACCTCATCCCCTTTTTCTCCTTTTGGGAATTTAGGTGGATTGTCATTGACATCTAGGACTGTCACATTAACAGAAGTGATTTCACGCGCTAGACCAGTTTTTGCCGCTACACGGAGGCTGTAGTAAGCAACCTCCTCACGATCGAGGCATCCAGCTGTTGATATGACACCTGAATGCTCATCGATCTTGAAGTTGCCACGAGGGTCTCCATAAACTATTGCATAAGATACCTTCGATGTGGCAAAATGGGTTACTTGGACAGAGCCGACTTCCCTGTTGTATCCCGGGGAGACGTCAGTGCATTCACCCCTGTCTTCTGTAATTTTAAACTCGTAGCCATTGTAGGTATCAAATTCCAAATGTTCTAAGTCTTCTCGTCTCAAAATTTCAACTACTGCATTTTCAGCAGCTACCCTATCCCCCGTGTCTCTCGCCGAAATTGTTAATACGTAGAGGGTCTTTTGTGCAACGCGCAGAGATCCCTGCAGAGTAATTTCACCAGTTCGTTCATCAACAGTGAATAATCCCTCACCTCCAGATTCCAGTGTATATCTCACTCGTGCATTTTCTCTGGCATCAGCATCCGTTGCTGTCACCCTTCCAATCGAGGTACCCGGTGCAGTGTCTTCCGGAATTGGCATTAAATAATTCCTTGGATAAAATACAGGAGCATTGTCATTAACGTCCTCGAGTGAAAGTAAAACAGTAGCTGTAGATGACTGCGGTGGAGTTCCTTGATCTCTTGCGACCACCAGCACTCGGTAATCACTGACTGTTTCCCTGTCCAACGGAATTTTCGTTGTTAATTGTCCTGTGAGTGCATCAAGAGCAAATGTCTTAGGAGAGTCCCTGAGAACACTTGGGTGTAAACTGTAAGTAATACTTCCATTTGTTCCCTGATCATTGTCAACTGCTGCTAAGGTTGCTACTAAACTGTGTGGTGGTGTATTCTCGGATAATGTAACTTCAACAACACTCTGACTGAACCTCGGGGCCTCGTCGTTCTCATCAAGTACAGTGACCCTCAGGTGTGTCGATGCATACCTCGGATTTGGCCCTCCATCCCTGGCAGTGACCCTCAATTCAACACTTCCCTGGATTTCACGATCCAGTGTTGCTACTGTCGTTACCAAGCCCGTGTCTTGATCAATTACAAACCACGATTGCTCATTACCCGTGTCAAAATCATAGTAGATTTTTGCATTGAGACCAGAATCGGCGTCTGTCGCTGAAATACTTGCGACAAAACTTCCAATTGGCGATAATTCTGACAACACAGTCGAGTATTCACTCTGTTGAAATACAGGATCATGATCATTTACATCGTTAACATGTATAACGAGATATGCTGTTGCTGATCTAGGCGGTGTTCCTTTGTCAGTCGCAACAATTGTGAGATTATATTTTGGAATTTCTTCCCGATCGAGTCTACCATTAACCCGTACAATGTCGAAGCTTTGGGTATTGTCGAGACGAAAGTGACCCAACTCATTGCCAGCGCGAATCTCCACGCTTGTCTCACGATTGAGACCCTCGTCATTATCAACAACAGCAACAGCCGCCACTATTGAATCTTTGGCGGCATTTTCATCGACTGTTGCAAATCCAGCTGTCGCTGGAAAATAACTGAATTTTATTTCTGGATCATGATCATTAGCATCGAGTAGATTAACTGTTACATAAGTTCTGCCATCCTGACGTGGTGAACCATGATCTCGGGCAAAAATAGTTATTACACAACTTTTTGGGCAACTGCCACCGGGCTTTGTTGTGGTACAACTCTGCTGAGGACAGTCAAGGGATTCTGCCGTTGTAATGGTACCAGTTTCCGGATCAATAGTAAACTGTCCTTCACTATCTGGCAAATAATACGTCAATTTTGAATTGTCCTCGGTGTCTTTATCAGTAGCTTGTACCGTGAGAACATTAGTTCCCACGGGTGCACTCTCATTCAGTACAACAACATAGTCACTCTGTTGGAAAATCGGTGGATTGTCATTGACGTCAAGTACCGTAACATTAACGAGTAAATAACCGAGTCTCGGAGGTTTGCCACGGTCCCTCGCGCACACGTTTAGGGAATAAAAATCAACTTGTTCTCTGTCAAGTTTACCAGTTGTCTCTAAATGAAGATACGTTGTTTCACCGCTGGGATTAGCCGTAACATCGAGACGAAATTTCCCATCGGTATTGCCATCGACGATGAAATAATCATCGATGACACCATTCTCAGGTGTATCTTTGTCGGTAGCTGCGTCGAGGAGTAATTTTGTTCCAGCCGCAGCTGATTCCGAGAAACTAACAGCTATGCTTGACTCTGGAAATTCTGGATTATTGTCATTGACATCAATCACATGAATTCTGACCTCGATAGGATATGTTGGCTGACTCGAGAGAACAACCAGATCGAATTTGTCACTGGGCAGGGCTTCTCTGTCCAGCACTTTGGCCGTTCTAATTTGCCCTGTCTCAGGATTCAACGTGAACTCTTGTGATGGCTCATTGAACCTGTACGTGAAGTCCGGTTTCACTGGTATAGTACCAACAACTGTGCCCTCTGGTTTACCCTCTCTAATTCCCAGTTGAACTCGTGTATCAACTGCTCTACTCTGCATAGCAAGACCCATACTACCATCCTGCGGTAGCATTGGTGATCTCCTTGGCACGAGCCTCGCGATTTTCTGAGGTATGCCTCTATCATCCGCAGCCAGGGCATAATGACCTGGTGAAATGAGTCCCAGGACCAGGGCGAGGACTGTCACACTCCACATCTCTGTTCCCTCTGACCCTGTCCCTC
Source organism: Psyttalia lounsburyi (assembly GCA_030522865.1). Taxonomy (NCBI): domain Eukaryota; kingdom Metazoa; phylum Arthropoda; class Insecta; order Hymenoptera; family Braconidae; genus Psyttalia; species Psyttalia lounsburyi. The sequence goes on from JAPYZN010002178.1 coordinate 10,725, forward strand.
TTCAGTCTAATTAAATCACTACCTTTCACACTTTTTCGTCATTGTTAAGCGAATTTTCATCCTGGTGTGAACATTCCTCCGTTTTATTTTGACATGTCCCTGACTATTTCAAGCTCTAGCTGACTCCTCTGGCATCGGAAATCATGCCGATTCGAAATTACTACGGAATTAGTCCTGAATTCAAGTAAACACGCCACGAGAATTCTCACTGCACTTGGTGGGGGCACTGACCTGGCCCGAACAGCCGCTCCTCCAAGAGACGCTTCTTCTTCTTACCTCCACGTTTTACCTCTAGTCACGATAAAGATTGACGCTAGGAATCAAAGCGACGTTCGGCGTGATTTTTTCCTCGGTCCAATATCTTCTCCCTCCAACTTTTTCTCCTTCTACTTGAGCGTTCTAAACTCTTTTATCGTTGAATCACGTTTTTCCTCCGGTTAAAACCCCCCGAGAGCACGTCGTGGACAACTTATCAAAGCGGCTGAACCAACGGAATTCACTCGAGATGACACTCGTCACAGTCGATCGGCGATCTGAGAAACCAAACGGTACATCTCGAGAAGAATCGCACGTTGTATACAACACAGCCAATCCCCCATCAGGTTGCATAAACTTCCGTGTGTCATTTCATACTGACATTATCTCGCCTATCAACAATAAACAATCTCCAATCCACAATAATCACAACGGTCACTCACTCTCACAGCACAAAAAACAAAACAATATGAAAGCACCTAACGTTTCATACGACAAAACGTATTATCCACGAATTAATGATTAATGAGTGATGATTGCAGTGATGTCACGGTAATATGCAATGCAAAATTCTGGAAAACTTGTAAAAAAAAAACCGAGAGAAAGGATCAGTCGACTTATCCCGTGGACTGACCCAGCACGACTGAACCGGCGGATCAACAGTGGAGCCCCGTTTTCTCGTGCCTACATTGGGCCCCTAAAACAGTGTGAGTTATCCCCCACAGGTATGCCCCGTACATGTGAGTTAAAAAGAAAGAGGAGCATTCTTGGGCCTTCTCGAGAGCCTGACGCCGTCCCTCTCCGATCCATCGGGGCCCCAACGGGCATCCACCAGTTTAGCTCTCTCTATTCATCATTTCCTTCTCTCTCACTCTGTCTCTCATGCCCATTTATTTTTCCATCTCACCCCAGCAAGGCCCATGAGTGTGCGCGCGCACATCCCAACAGAGCCTTCTTTTCTGGCGGAGATATTCTACCTTTTGCCCTCGAGGAACGAGCAATGTGGAGGCTCAGGTATTCAAGATGGCCGAATGAAGGCACCATAGTACCCCGAGTCCGTCGGGCTTACTACCTCACTGTTGGCTGGGCCTGTGTGCGTCGCGCACTTCTCCCTTCACTCTTCGGACGGATACCACCGTCGTATTTTTTTGAAGGTAAAAAGGGGGAGAATAAGAAGGATAGAAACGTACTGGGAGATGAATAATGCGTGGAGGAGACGAGGGCAGGACAAACCGATGCCAACAGAGATGAAGAGAGCTAGGAATTTCAGGTGATGGAAGGACAGGTATTGGGTGGAGGCAATGTCGATATGTGCGGCTGATGATCTCTTTTCTCGCGGGTAGGGGGAGGATTCTGGAGGTGTCTCGTCGGCTCGACATCCAACATTGGGACAATGTTGGATGCATGTTGTAACTAATCCGTTAGCATTTCTTCCGGTTATTAGTCAATGACTTTAACTAATGTTCTGGATTATGGGGGCTAGCGGGAGACTGATAAATTGTGATTGTCAATTTATTTTGATTTTATGGGTTCTGGGAAAGGAGAAAGAATTGATGATTATTTTCGTGACCTGGTGAAACGATTTATCGGGGAGTGGGTAATTTGTCAGGCGACGGGTATTTTCTCCATTGTTCCAGTAATCTTATTCATATCTCGCGACGGGGGAATTGAGACAGCGCCAATTATTAATGGGAAAACGGTAGGGTTGAAAAATAAATCATCATTCTTACGATTCTTTTCGGTATTTTATTCCAAGTTTATTTAATCAGGGAATGCTGATCCGCTTGGGGGGGGGGGGGGGGGACCACGGAGTATATTTATGACGAAATGTAAAAGGACGGTTGTGTTATTTTTTCTCGAAATGCCGTTATGGTAACAAAATGATACTCAATTTATGGTGGTTTTAGTGATGGATCATCGATCATGGGGATATTTATTTTATTTATTTATCGATGCGTCGATGCGGTCTCGTGTGTGGAATAAAAAATGTCAAGTTGAATTTAGAGCAGTTAGAGCTGGAGATAGCTTGGGAAATAGCAAATATTGGTGATCGGGAAAAATCGATGGATTGGATGCCGTGTGATTTACGATTACAAATTGGTGAAAGTATCTATTGCGCGCGTTCATGGCGGTAAGCCACAATTCCGTGCCCAGCTTACTCTCTTCCCTCTGCCGTATTTTTTTTTTTCTCTTCTTCTTGTGATGGGTCTCTCGGACTGTTGGGGCTCGTGCCTTCCTTGGAATCTCGTGTTCAATTCAATTAATTAGATAAAAAAGTCATTTCAGGAGATAAGATACTATTTATTGAGTGAGACGAAGCGTGCTTATTCAACCATTTCGCAAAATCTCTAATCGGATTTGTATTTTTTCTGGCTAACATCGATTAATAATAATAAATTCAATTTGTAGCGAATTAGTTTAGTGAGGGAGTTATTTGGTTAAATAATAGTTTCGGATTAAATAATACATTCGTCTGTGTTACGCGACTGATTTCGATCGACACTTTCATTTAATCAATTGACTATTTCATTTGTTTATCAATTTGGGTCTGGCGAAGCTTTTGTAAAAAAAATATTCCTCATCATGCTGTGATAAAAAGTGAAGTTTTCGTAACACGTGCAACAAATGCTTTTCGACTCGTGGAATTGTACTCGTCACGAAATGTACTATTTTGTGGAAAAAAACTATTTTCATCACGCTGTGTCGGAAAAGTACTTTTTCGACACATTGGGATGAAAAATTATGTTCGTAACTCGTGAAAAAAGTGGTGTTTGACTCGTGGGATTATATCACTCGCCTTCGGCTCGTCATATAAACCTCCCACTCGCCAAAAACCATTTTTTTTCACTTGTTACGAAATATACTATTTTTTCAACGCTGAATCACCGCAAAATGGCCTGGAGAAATGAGAGGTTTTTTCGACCTGAACTTGATTTTTTCTTGACGCAGAAAAATTCATGTTCAAAGTGGAATTTTGACCAAGACGGCAGAAAAATTCCTGAAACAAAGTGGAATTTTTATGTGACCTCTTACGCTGGAGGGGGCCCACTTTCCCAAACTGTGGAAAATCGGGAAATACTGCCTATCGATACACGAGTGGGCCCACGAGATTGCAACTGTTAACAATAAATAACAATAATCCATTCTACCTGTGTACAATCAATGAAAAATTGCAATTTCTTAACATTACCACTTCTTTATATAAACAATTAATTTTTTACTCCAAAAAACAGTTGTCGCAAATTATAAAATATTTCAATTCGACAGTTTATTTTCTATATACCACGTTCTAAATATGAAGAAATTCAGAAATCTATTTTAATAAAGAAATCAAGTTTTCAAAAAGTAAGGGGATTTGCATTCATATAAAATGAATTGAAATGAATTTTCATAATCGATGTACCAAATTCGATAATCCACTGAATCTTTAGAACTAAATATCTACTTAAATATTCTTAATTTCAAAGAATTTTATTCACTACATCTCTATTGAGAATGTTCTACTCGCGGAGGTAAAAAAATCGATAATTTTTAATGTGATTCCTCAGCTTTTCAATCACATCTAGAAATGGAGGGTCGAACAGTGGTCATATTTTCTCAGTTATGATGGATGATCGGTGCTTCCTCAACGATGTTTGACCGTTTGCCCCCGCCGGTTACCCTCCTCCTTTTATCTACCACAGTCCCATATTCATTCTTATTCTCAAAAAAAAAACACATGCCTTAGAAAGTTTCATACAATTTTTCTCTCTTTCAATCATTCATTTTTTTCCCGTTCAATCTTTTCAATTCAGTCTTAATAACAGACTTGCAATAATCAGTGTGATCGATTCTTGGGATTGCCATCGCAACCCAGTGTCGATCAAGAGATTTCATCGGCGCGATTAGACCCCCGTAGGAGAGAGGCGAAAAAAATCACTGGGTCTCTAGTGCTGACCGACAATTAAAGGCATTGCATTTTCTTGAGTTGTGGCTATACCGGTGTGGCACAGCCTCGGGGAGAAGCGAAAGTAAAACGGATTTTGCGAGCAATCTCGGAGGCAGTAAAAGTTTGTAAACACAATATTTTTTTTAGGTGATCTATCTTCATTGAAAATCTTAGACATGGAAAAATTACACTACACGGAGAAACAAGTTTCGCTAAAGATATCCCGTCATTCCATAAAAGTACATCATCAGCCTTTTTGTATTTCTTTTTATCTCAAAACATTATGGACAGTATGACCAACGTTAAACAATCAAATGTTACATCCGAAGATAAAATTTCATTTTTCGCTTAATAACAACAACCATCTCAGTTCATTTTATTTCGGAATTTCGAGTTATGCCCTTAGCTAAATTGTATTTTTTAATGTAATAAATTTTATGTGAAACTTACAAGTGGGATCATTTCTATCTTCTCCGTTTTTATTCTCAACAAATGAACCGCAAATTAATTTTTTTGTATAAACAAGAGTATCGAGACTTCATTTGTTGGAGGTGCGCACAGAAAAATCCGTAGGTAAATTACGTTTTTGAAATATGAAATTACAAGTTTTAAATCATAATTTACGATTTTCTCAAAAATGTGAATTACGTTTTTGAACTCGTAAATTATGATTTTAAGACCGACGGCAATGGCCGAACGGTTAGAGAGCCAGACTAGTGTGGCGAGAGTCCTGGCATAGCTTCCCGGCCACTGCACCAATTTTCTGACGGTTCTAATTTCTTGGTTGCATTGTCGAGCGGAAATCTCGTAAAAGAGACGGCTATATCTAGTCAAGGTCTTTTACGACCTTAGTCTAGTACAATCCTAGTTTGAGATCGTAAATGCATTCATATATTTTCACGTGTTTTTTTCATTTTATGATTTCAAACCATCCAGGGCTAACTTTTTAAAATTTTCCATTAAAAAAATGTAAAAAAGGGAAACGATAAATTTTCGGTTTTACAGGAGATTTTGAGTCATCCAGACCTGACGGTTTCAGCCAATGTTTTGAAATTTTTACAAGAAGTTTGGAAAATTTTAGAAGTATCTAAAAACGTACATACAATTGCATTGAAATGTTTAAAAAAGCGTGTATACATAACTTCCAGCAATTTCAAAAAGAAAAAATGTCTTTAATATCTAAGTAACTACTGCACCGAATTAAATTTTTTGAAATCCCATTAATATTGTTATGTCATATTGTAATACATTCCATACTTGCCTTCGGCTTGGACTATAAACCGCCTACGAGCACAAAACCACTGTCCCGCCAGTATCGAACCCTATTTTTCGTCACAATGTGCGGGGAGTAAGATTTTGCGCACGCGGAGTGTGCGTAAAATGTCACTTTGCATACGGTATGTGGAGAATATGAAAATAGTTCTTGCGATAATATCTATCGAATCCAATCAATTTTATTGGTCAAAAAATCATAATTTAATCCCCTTTTCCCCTCGCTGCGCAAGTACGGCACTTCATCATCATAATTAAATAAGGACAGACCTACTGGCCGAGGCCTCGAAAATGTCCATGTTGGCATTATTTACGAGTTCAGTAACTACAGCGTCGGAAGGACATTTGAAAAATTCTGGCCTGCTAAGGGCCAGATTTTTCGGTTCAACTAACCATAGCTAACTCTCGGTTAAGTTGCGTTTCAAATCTTTTGATAGTCAACCCCCCACCACTTAAACCAACCAATCAGAGATCTTAACCTGAATTTAATCAAGACTTTAACCCTGATTAGTTTAACCAAAAACTAGCCCTAAATTAGTATGCCTATCGAAGATGAGACAGCTCTAATTTTTCCTGTCGTTTCTCCTCGCAACGGAAACATTGGAATACCGAAACAACTCGCAAGACACGATGAAGATTCAGAACGACTTATTTTTCAGCTCGTACAAGATAATTCAACCGACGGTCATGGCGCTGTGGTTAGCGTGTTAGACATGTGGGGGAGTTGGGTACATTTCCCGGCTGCCGCGTCAATTTCTGACACTCGGAATCTCAGAGATTCATTGCCGAGCGGGAGTATCGTGACAGAAATGACTACCTGAGCCAACTTTTCCCTCAGCTGTTTTCTCTTGTTCTTCGATGAATACGGTATACAGTTGGGGGAATCCATAATCATACAAACTCGAGAGAGTGAAAAGAAGATAATTCAATTTTGTCAGTGTACATCGCATTTCTTAATGAATCTTTGCCGTAATTAACACTGAAAAAACCTTGTCATTTTTTACCGATGATAAAAATCGAACTTTTGACGTTAAACGGAGGGAAATTTTGTAGTAAAAATTGTCGCTCCGTTTGGTAATCGCGTAGCATTTTCAATGTTCGAGGAAAATTAACCAACCGCGTAGGAAAATTCACTACCTTTAGCAAAAATTATGCGCACGTCTAGACAATTCTTAGTGCGGGGTAAACAAATTTTACTGAGAAGTTGGGGAATTTTCCACAGAAAACTAGATTACTTTAATTAAGCAGTCAACAAATTTTACTGACGGGTTGGATAATTTTTATCGTACTCCTCGATAACTTTTAGTAAGCAGTCAACACGTTTTACTGAAGTGATACGGTAATTTTCGTCAAACGGCCAACAATACCACACGATTATAGAACGGAACGGTAATTTCTACCGAAATTTCTCCCTGTGAAGTTTCATACTTCTACCATGTATGACAACATTCATTCCTGAGCGTGTACATTTAATTAAAGCACTTGATGTATACATTAAGAATTACAATGCAACATTTGATTATCTAAAAAGGTGCATTCAAATTAAGATCAGGTGGACTGAACCAAACCATATGATTTTTTCCGTAATTGGGCTCAATGGAATGAAAATCAAGAGCTTCAAATCTAAATCGGATCAGTGGGGTGTAGCCTAGTCAAAGACTGTGATCATATCTGCCTCTCACGAACTTGATCGTAACTAGTTTGCGGTTTTCAGGATCAAAACCTGGTCAGGATTTCGTCAACATCCATTGATAAGTCCAATGTCAAATAAACTGGAGCAAGTGCTAATCGTATTTCAGGTAAATCCGAAACAACTTCAACACGAGTAATATTCTTCTAATTAGATCTCTTTAAATAGTACTTTCTCTGTTCGGCTTTAAAACTCCGAAATAATAATATAAATTTTTTTAATACTTTTGGCCAATAGTCTCTCACCAACACGAAAAGAAAAGTTCGAGAAAAATTGTCGTAGCGCTCAGTAAAATTTATTTATTGCTTCCTAAAAATGATTTAGAAGTGAGCACAATTTTTATTGAAGGTGTTGAATGGTACTGTGCGGTTAGATAATTTTTCCAAACGACCGCAACGCAACGCGTTTATCAAACGAAATGAGAAAATTTTAATGACGGTATCGTAATTTTTCAGGCGATTTAAATAAAAATCAAGAAACTCTCTGAAAAAGTTCCTTGACTGTAAATAACAAGTACGTAACAGTTTCGTAAAATTTCCTACCATCGATTTTCATTCCAAAGTTGTGGAAAAGATCATCACATCATTTTTATTACCTATTTCCCTTCGCGTAACGACACTTTCCCACTGCAATCAAAAAAATTCCGACAATAACTCTCCCTTTGTAGAGCTCAGAAAATCGTTTCAATTATTTAGTTCCATTCCCACTAATCGTCATTGAATTTGTAAAAATTTCCTAATTAATACGTTTGTCGGTTACCATCAACTTTCTCCAGCCATGACTCTGATTAATACGATATCTCTGTTGAACGCCGGAACGCTCAGTGCACTATAAATAAACCACAGAAAATGTCAGATATATTGTAACGGGGTAAAAATCCCGTAGAATGCCAATCGGAAAATTGTTTTGATCCAATGGAAATGGTAAATTGCAAATGCAGCCGTTTGTTTGGCTTTGGGGGCTGAAGCATGTCGCAATCTTGTATATACGTATATATATATATAGGAGTGATATTTTTGCACGATCAAGAGAGATGCCGAGTCCGTGGGAGATTGGAATGTAAAGATTAACCGCGGTGCGAGTGTCAATGAAGTTAAAAATAAAAAAAAAGTCGTGAAAATAAATTTAAAAAATGGTAATTTTATAATATGTTTGGAGTACAATATTTTCATCTGTCGCAGCTATTCACACTGCATACTGCAATAATCCAGCCTCCAATGCACGAGACAATTGTATGAATGACTTCAACACAAATAATATATTTCGTAGAAAGTGCAAAAAATATTTTTTGGACGTGTTACGACCAAAATTTTTCATCACAATGCACTGAAAAGTGCAATTTTCACTCCGATAAAAACGTAATAAATTATAATAAAAACCGTAAAAATCAATCATCACTTTTTCATCTACCTGAGGACAATAATTGACCATAATCACATGGCAGCTATTGTCTTTTTTAACGAAAGAAGGGCTTTGAAATAGATAGAATTTGGGATTATTGTCAATATAAAATTGACAAGCCATTTTTACTGAAAAATAGATAGTCCAGACTGACTGCCTGGCTTGATTGCTATGCCGTTGAGCGGCATTTCTAGGGTATCCATTCGTTGATCAAGTTTACAGCGTCCGCAAATAGCAAAAATCATCATTTTCGTCACGTAATGGAAACAAGTAGACAATTCCTTCTAATTACGTCAATTATAGTACGTATTTTTTTTATTTTTTACTAATGAACCCTCAATGTTTCTGAATGAGCATTGCCTTTTGATTGCACTTTCCCATTAATTAATGATATATTAGTTACGAAAGATATCCAAATGACCCTCAGACAATCCCCACATAAGATCTATAATCTTCATGTGGGTCTCACCTTGACCCTCAGAAAAGCCTTATATGATGCATATGCATATGCTCTAAGAATATCATATTCGAATTCTGGAGGTCAACCTTATAGTCATCCCAGTGCAAAAGGAAAACAGTAAACGTTAAGGAAGACCCTCCATAATCCTACTATAAAAAGTGCATACACTTCAGATCTCAAATCGAATCGAAAATATCGAAATTCTGTCACACTTATT
>JAPYZN010002179.1:0-12780 GCA_030522865.1 Psyttalia lounsburyi
CGTCCAAATCTGGCCCAACCTTGTACTACCAAGCTTTGGCATGCCCAGCATGGGCCGGGCCTGAGCCGTAAGTCAATCTTGGCTATTCCTACCTGGGTAATAGATAGATTAATAAAAAATATAGTCACGCACTCGCCTTCGGCTCGCGCCTTCTTGCGCTCTTGCATAATCGTCAATCTTACAGTACTTGTTACTTAATATACTATTATCTTACTGTGGAATGTATCAGATTCACGTTCTTAAAAGATAGATAATTGGTGTTATCGCTGTGACATGGTGGGAGCGATCGATACAGAAGATTTGTCTTCAAATTAATTTGTAAAGTATTGATTGAAAAGGAAAATACTTGCTCAGACAATATGCAGCAATTATTGGATATTTTCTTGCAAGTTACAATCACCATTCGCTATGACCATTATAATTGGTGCATCCATATCAGTATCAAAGAAAATCAGAGTGCTTTCATTGTTTTATTATCAAATTTCTCAGATGAGATACTTCAGACAATTTTATTGAAAAATTCTCTGAGAGTGGTTGGGCTACTCTTTCACACACCTAGAAATGTTACCTCAGATAAGTGCATTTTTACAGCCTTCTGGAGGACTGCCTTTACATCAAAAACCAAGAACCCAACCACTGTCGCGTCATTCCAAGTGCTGATCCTTTATCTGATCCCTGCATTTCAACCCGTAATCGGCAGTAAAGCCGACGATATAGTAGTTGGATCGTCTTTCTCTATTTTCTAGTCTTTTTCTTCCTTTGGAATGCTTCAGAAAGAAAGAAGAAAAAAACATTTCAATGCACTCTTGTGGAAACTCTTCTTCAGGAAATTACTGTCAGGTACTTCAGGAAAAAGTGGCGAAACTTTTTATTCTTTTAATGCCAAAAGTTAATAAATCATTTCGGAACAACTTTTATCGTGTAGTATTCTCTTAGTACCACATAATTTAAACTTTACGTTTGTTGTCACTTCAGTGAAAAAAGTTTAAGGAAAACGGTTTTATTTCAGACTTCATTTTTGCCAAAAGCAATCAAAGTTGGTAACATCCATTATATAATCCATTCCAAATTTTCATAAATTCCATCCTTTACACTGTAAATATTTTTTCATACTGCCAACTACAGAAATAAAGACTATTCGTGTTTTGCATTTATTTCAGATAAATACTCTAAGAATTGTTGGAGCCAAAATAATGTTGTATATATTACTCGTTAAAAAAATGATTTAGTTTTATTCGACACAAATGGCACATTAAAATCAGTTGGAGGATCGTTTTATAACTCGATATTGGTTGACCGTAAATTTCCCATTTTTGAGGGAAATGCGAGGAAAAACGTATCAATAACAGCGATTGAATTTTTTTAGTATGTGATAATAGACAGTCAACATAATATGCTACTGGAAATCCATATTTTGAGGCGACAAAACGGAACAATAATAATTTTTTGGATTTTCGACATAAAAAATTATTTTAGAGCTTTACGATATTGCGCTAGAATATTCACGTATGTTTTCAGTGTTCAGAATTTCCCTATGGAAGAGGCTCAGGTGCATTTTTGAAATCTCCTCAAATCCATAAAAGAGAAGACTGGACCATATATTCATTGAGACGTTATCCTGCAATTATTTATATATTGATAATTGATTAACAAGACATAGCTAAAATGCCCCAACTAGATATCGAAATTCATCCGCTAGGTGTTCAAATGTGACAGTTAATTGGTGAAATTAACGAGATTTTTCCCTGTTTATTTAGTCAACTAGGAGTCAAATAGGACTCTGATGAATTTTGCATTCAACCCAACACATGACTTATTAGAAAAAACTAAATCAATTTATTGAAATAATTCACAACGAAATTGATTTCGATTCGAAAACAACATTGAAGTTTACTGAATATTACACACATATTCTTTTTATTAGTTGTAAAATTGTATTTGATATAATAAAATCCTTTTTTTACTGCGTAAATAAGTCAATGTATTTTTAGCAACTGAAAATTTGAAATAAGGGTCTGAGATAAGAGTCAATGAGTCGAAATAGTGCTGATTGAATTAATTCAACTGAACACGTTTTCAATCATTCTCTTATTATCAATAAGTTATCCTTGTCTTCAGAATACCAACAAAATCACATTATTGTCTCACATTTTTTAAAGTGTAATATAGTTCACTTTTCAGACTGTTCAATCATTGTATTTCTTCATTCAAATGAAGTATGTTCGATTGTGTTGTATTTCTCACAAAAGTTTTTTCTTTCATGTACAGTTAAAATAAAGGAGTTTCTCTGGTTCTTATCCAACTCATCAACATCTCGCCAAATCCTATGGAGATAAGAGTCTCGAAATAATGCCAAAGTCTATGGTAACTAGCCGTTTACCCCCAGAATCCTGAAAAAAATCACACGAAAGAATCTCTCCACTCTCAAATTATACAGTATCAAAATGGGGCTCTTGACAAGTGATGAGGCCAGCGAAGGAATTAAAGCGGCAATAACCGTGCAAGTAGTCTCTCGACGTATCAAATTTTCATAGTGCCTTCATGCACTTATGTAAATCCTAGGAATTAGCGCGTCATGTGGATTACACTAGAACGATAAGTAGGAGGGTGGAAGTTTGAGACGAGGAGGATATAAAATACAGAGGCAATATTAAGGATTAAAAATTCAGTATATTCGAACGAGACCATGAGCATTAAAAAAAGTAGACGTAAGGAGAAAAAGTCTGCTCCCTTTCCCCGACCCGAACTCTCCATAACGGGGAATACTTGGTCCTGTGGTGTGAAATCCCTAGGTGGAAGTCTCGGCAAGTACATTTTATCCTTCAAGATGTCTCGGTTGATGCGCACACGGGATGTCCCAGGGTCTTCCGGGAGCTGACTAGGCACTAGATCTACAATCCTTTAGCAACTACTTCCCTCCAACTCATTTCCTTTCTTCTACTCCGACTCCACAGCTGTATCCAACAATTTCTGGTTTTCTGTTCTCATCCAACATTATAGTCGGTCCCATGACAACGTAATTGCAAAGCTGGACAATTGTGGTCTCTGGACATTTTGCACTGCATCGTTTCAACGGACGTTATTAATTCGTCGTAGTATAAGCGCACCTCTGTCCAACCTACCGCTATCCGAAGCGCTCGGATCCCAGTAGTTATTGTCCCACCAACTCATTCATCATACCCCATGAAACCAAGAAAATTCCATTCCAACGTAAATCTCTCATTTTCATTCAATTCTCCCATTCCCTTGCCCTCGTTTTTTTTTCTCCAGATAATATTTTGATGAAAGAAGAAAACAATATTTCTCGATATATTTTACCGGTATCCAATTAAAGGCATTCCCTATCGTAAAGATCACAGTCGTGGCAGAAGTAGTTGCCAGAGTGGTTGGTACGTTTGTCTTGGCGCCAAGTCTGATAAGCACTTCGGAACACTTCTCGTGTGTCAGGACACTTGGAAGATGTCCAAAAATCCTTTTCAAGTACATTCATACTAACGGCGATAATAATAATCCGTCGAGATTTTCAGGAGGGCCTTGTTAATAGAAAATATTCCACCACATTTGTTATTTAAAGCGCAATCAGCTAACCAGGGGTGTGTTTTAGTCCATGAAGAACCTTCATTTCTCACCTCGTTACTTCCCCTCCTCTCTCCTCATAGGTGTATAATTTATCATCAAGAGATGGGCTCCTTAAGAAAGGAGATGGGCTCCTTTCATCTCGTTTTTCAATGTATCCCGTTTCAAGGAACTTACAGCTCTCCCAAAAGACTTCTCTGATGTCATCATCACTTTAACAACCACTACGTGTTTCAGTACTGGCACGACTCTCCTAACGTCCTTGGGTTACTCCAAAACCATCTCGTTTCACTCTCAACGTAAACTCGGTACATTTTTCCTTGAAAATGTTCTTGGGTAGTTTTTCATGCTCTCCTTGGGTTTGTTCTATATATTCTTCTTCTGCCCCCTACTCTCCTCTTCGCCGAGTTTCCCGCCAGTTCCCCGGTGTGTACCACCTCCAATTGCCCCCTGACCTTAGCCATCACGAAGTATAATGCATCATCCCTTCCTTCCTAGCTTCCGCAGCCGGATCCATGAAGTGTCTGCTCAGTCGTTCTACCGGCCGCTTTACAGCATCGCACTCTAAACACACTCTTCTATTTTTTGTCTCGCTCCCCTTTTTTTCCCTCCTCTTCTTTCTATTTCTTTGGCTGTCAGAGTAGGCATTAGTGAAGGAGGATGCCCCAGGATATACGCAAGCGTCTTTAGAGAGAGGCAGAGGAGATTCTCTGTGTGTTGAATCCACCGTAAGTCAAGAAAGAGAAATAAAAACGAGATGAAGGAGAAGCGTTACGGTAAAGACATCACGAACTTTGTTGAACGTAAAAGACGAGCGCGATGAGTGGAATCCATTTTATCCATTTTATCTTCTTGGTTATCGTTTTCTGGACAGTGTCCTACATACGAGAGCTATTCTCACCCTAGTCTTTACCTCTATTTATGGGAAAAATTTCAGTCTCTCTGTCATTTCATCTCGAAATTTCCAAGGAAAAACTGATTGTCGAGGTCGACTGTAGAAAGAATAGCAGACGTAGAGGAAAATAATGCTCTAGGGATTTTTTTCTTGTGCATACCTCCGAAAGAGTGACACCGTTGCCATTTGTTTTTCAACGCCTCCCGGACAAATTCGTACCAAGGCCCCTTTCACGTTCTCTGTTCCAGCTGCTGTCTTGATATGACAATATGTTACGTCTTTGTCACGTTCTCTTCTACTCTAGTCTGTACACTGTGCTCTACTGTGTTTCAGAGATAACATTTTTTGGTAAAAGGAGGGATTAATGAGCTGCCTTGAGCAACAGGTTTTAGGATACCGAAGTGGCATCGGGTGAAGCATGTGGTAATACGATGAAAACCGTTTCAATACAACGACCAGACTCCACTTCAATTTTAGTAGGCATTGAAAAAAAAATTTCAGATGACAATGTGACGGTTTGAATAAGTCATGGCTATTGTATAGCTTCTATGGAATTTCAGAATTCTCAACTCAACTGCGGTGAAATACTTCGCGCGGAACTAGCAGGTGCATGAAGCGGTGATGGTTTGTTCCGGGCAAAAGATATTTTTGACAGTACAAACACCTGCCTCCTTGTTTGAAAAAGCCTCCTTCTCTTGCCAAATCTCCGTCCGTATTACTGTTTTGTAAGTCGAGAAAAGTATAACCAGTGGGGGACGATGGGAGAAGGGGCTACGCCCATTAACCTTAATAGGATCGTTTGCGACGACGTGTCTGCATATCTAATATCCCAACCCAACTGGGCTCGGGGTTCCGTTTCCACTATCTCAAAGTGTGTAAAAAGAAGGCCCAAGCGAGGGATGGAGAGGAAACGACGTCTGTGTGCTGTCGACATTTGCTAGGGAAAAGCCATGGAATGTGTCACTGATATTTTTTCGCTTTCTGTGGTGACTTTTCGGGAAACTTTTATACTTTAAATGGCGCCGGAAAAGGGCTCTGTAAATATTTATAACAGAAGTACTGGTTTTTTTAGGGTGGGAGAGAAGACGAGGTGTATGGAAGGCAGGAGGTGTGCATTCTATGAGAATATTAGTATGCTCGAGGGTCTCAAGGAACGAGGCCACTATTTCCATACTTGCATCGCACTTTTAAAGTATAGAATTTAAAAAATGATGTATTTCCATAATCTTGTTGAATGGCTGTTTGATAAGACTAGGGGCGAAGTGAGTAGAAAATTGGAGCCGGTAAGTTACAGAGTTTGGAAGGAAAATCAGGGGGTGAATAGTTCGTGGGCGTTTGCAATGAATTATCAGGGAGATATTGATCTGGATATTCTGCTTTTGGCTATGAAGGTTGCCCTCCTTTTTTCATTCTTTGACGGCTCTTCGTTTTTTCATGTTAAAAAAATGTATTAGTTATGAGAATCGAGAGGTAGAGATATTCATTCATTTACCATTCAAGAGATTAATCCGTGTTTTAATGATATCAGGAATTAGAGGATACGAGATCCACATTGTAATAATTTTATTACGAAAAGAGCATCAAAGAGCGATGACACTTATGAAAGCAAGTGCGCAACAAGATGTCACATCTAAACTCCGTTTTGAATTTGAATACGGCAATAATTTTGAAGATCGGAGGCTCTTCGAATAGAAACTTTTACAGGGACATAAATGTTGAACTTACATTTTCTTATATTTTCGCTCTGAAAAATAAATAAATATTCAGCAGCAATTTTTGAAAAAATCATAATTGGTTGAAAATTCAAATTTCCTGATTTTCCTTCATTTTTATATAATAATTGCATAACATTTTTTTGAAGAGTGTCCTCCAGAATCCAGGAAAACCTCCTGATCACGTTATCTGACTGCGTACCTGCTGTAGGCCTCGCCTCAGGGCCTGATCCAGCTAATGAGCTGATTTTTTCGCATATAAAATTACTTACTCAATTACTTTTTTCAAAGCATTAATCATGGATCGAAGATGGTTACTTTTAATTTGTATAGTTCATTGCATTTAATTGATTAGTCTGATAAGTGATCAGTGCCGAATATTGAGGACAAATGACCAGCTTGTCTTATTTCGAATCGATCTGTATATAATTGCCCAGGATATAATGCTTGCT
Source organism: Psyttalia lounsburyi (assembly GCA_030522865.1). Lineage (NCBI taxonomy): Eukaryota > Metazoa > Arthropoda > Insecta > Hymenoptera > Braconidae > Psyttalia > Psyttalia lounsburyi. The sequence continues at coordinate 6,636 of JAPYZN010002179.1, forward strand.
GTATGCAGGGAGCCCAGCGACGCGTATTTCTCATTGAGCAGAGTCTGATCAAGTGGATTTGAGGCTCACTGCATACCTTAATTGCAATAGATCAGGGCCTGGTTGAGATAGAGTACAGAAAGCCCGAGGCCAGCAGGCCGGAATCGCATTTAACCAGGGTTCATCCCTCTCCCGCAAGCCTTATTCCGAGTGGATCAGGGTCTGCCATACGACCTATCCAGCTTGTCAAAAACCAGTCTTATTTTACATCTCTAAGTGCCGGATACATACCATATATGGCGTGCCAGCAGTTGGCAAGCAGATATAGATCATATTTGTATCCGATTATTCATGCCTGACATCGGGGCTGCCGTAATTGTGTGACACTTGGACCTGATGTAACATCAAGCTCGCCTCCCAATTTTATATTTTAGTCTGGAGCACTTTGATATGAAATCTAGATCAATGAGTTATGTCCAAATCCGGTCATACAAACAAGTACCCTCAATATATTGTACCGAAATAAATCTCCCGTTTTAAATGACGATATAATCTTCCGCCACTATTTTCCTCTTTGAGAACTGAAATAATTTCTCATTCTGGAATTGCTCCTTCAATAATTCCCCCTTATAACTTCACTTATTACTACCTCTGTCAATAAATGAATGAGAGCGAAGGAGGAAAAAAAATTCTGCCTATCTACTGAACCGTCAACACAAGACAAAATCATCTGAAATGAAGAGATAAATGAGCTTCAGCATTGGCCCTCCATCATAGAACATGACGAATCGTTGAAACGTGGAGTAGTATGTAATGGGGATGAGGGAAGACTGAAAAATATTGGGCGAAAGCCTTTTATCTCATTCAAGAAATAGAAGGAGAAGGAATTACGACCGGCGTCAATGGTCCAACGGTTGAAAGTGGATCTCATAAGCCACTCTGGGGTTTTACCGCTACATGGTGGGCATTGGGGCCACCGATGAAAATCCCCGCGAGATGCGGCTAACCGGAAACGTTGAAACGATTGGGGCATTTCTCGTACGTCCAATTGCACCCACATACTACAGGGCATCCCTTTGTGCTATTATTATTGTGGTGGATAATTCAACCGAAGCATGGAGGTATTATAACGAAAATTCGTGATGGATATCCTCATTCAGGCAAATTTTAGCACGGAGAGATCTAAATTCCAATTAGTTACGCTTTTTAGAATTAGTTATTACTGGCAATTTGTATCCGTCAAAGACTGACGAAGCCGTTAATTACTCAAAGAGTGAATAAAAATGATAGATACTGGAGAAACAATTTTTGCGGTGAAATTATTTCCCTGACGGAGATCGGATGGTGATGACAGCTATTAAATACTCGAATTGATAATGATAACTATGGTTTTCTCAATTACTCTGTAATTGAAGACTCAAATATAACACTTTCTGCCGTCCTTGCTGCGCTTGACGACGGGTGAACAGCAGTTGTGATAAATGTTCTTGGTTCCAAGTAATTAATAGTGATATTTGCTCGAAAGAAATGAGAAGAGCTCCACTTCCTTACGAATATCGAAATCCTTGATCCTTGAAGTCACTTTTCCAATTGATGATTGAGGTATGAATCGCAGTTGTAAATTTATCGTTGTACTACGATTACCGACATTATCTATGAATTATAGATTGATAATTATTATAGATTGGTAATTATGGCTCTGCTGAATTTGATTTATTGAATCATTTCTTTTATAATATTGAAAAAAATGACAAACAAATGAAACTAGTGAAATAATTTATATAATTCACTGGAAAGGAAATAATTGAACAACTGTTAGTTTTGTCAATTTGGGTGCAAATTTACGACTAATAATTGGATTTGAATATTACAACTGACTAAAATCGAATTGTGGATGGTGAATATGTTCCATGTGACTGGATTCACAGCCAGAATAAAGCTATTCTCTTCAATATGCCACATAGCCAAGCACGGCTGGATCATAATTGGTATTTTTTTTTTAGCTAAAAATTCAACTCATCCACGTAATTTGGCTGAGTTGTACTGTGTAGGTCTTATGGTGGCAGTTAATAAGTTCGACGTGGCATCGAATGGCTTCACTAGTTTTGAAAAAAAATTTTCTTTTTGTAAAAAAGGGTTATATTCGCTATCTTTTGAAATATGGGTACAATTTACTTGTTTTTTTAATATTCTTCACGGAATTCTCTACGAAGGGTAATGAAAAATTGAATAGTCCCCCTCACAAAGTCTTCGAAATATCTGCATTTTTCTATCTTTTTAATTAAAACATTGATGTTGCATCGGTAATACGAATAAAACTTGGAATAAAAATCTGAAATTTTGGCCAATAATTTGTTGGATTAGTTCGCACTTCCGTACAAAATTTCGTGCCAATCAGTTTAGTATAGCCTGACATAGAGTAATTCATCCAAAAGACATTTTTGATGAATAATCAAACTTTGTCATTTTATCAATGACTTCGGACTCTATGTTATTTGCGGAGCCACATGACATAAATTTTTATACTCTCTTACTTTAGTCATATAATATTTGATAAATATTTGAACGTATGCACCAAATAAAATGAGAGATTGATGGCCCATTCAACTGCCAAAGGAGAAAATACCCATTTATTTTTTTAACTTCCCCAAAAGAAGTTATTGTTTTTATTTTTTTATGTATGTGTGTTGGAATAGTTTCCATTCGGAAGTGTATTACCCATAGAATTGATAGAAAAACCAAAAATAGAAATCATCCCGCCATTGTTCTGAAGTGATTTACCTGAAGTGACATATTTTCGATAGACTATCAATTTACCAATTACTAACTAATAAATTTCGGAAAAAATCCATTAATACTGTATCTACGCCGTTCTAAAATGGAAAAATATGCTCTATAACAATGGGAAATTGTGTTCCATTGTCACAAACATAATTGTTCCTTCGCAGTATATCCAAATTGAGTGATGTCTATCATAACCAATCACTATCGTTTTTGGCAAATAATGGGTCTCTGGTAGAACTCAGTTCAGTTTATAGGTACGCAAAGCCTTAACGATCTGGCTGGGTGGCAATCCCCCATGCCTTATGGGTTTGGCACATATCTCGAGCGAGAGGCAAACCTCTCGTCCTCTCTCGTCTCTTGCATATGGGAGTAATTCAACCAGCATTGCTCGGTCAGTGCGGGTGCGGCTTGCTACAGTGGTGTAACGTGCACCAGTTCGGTGGTACAGGCGGTCTGTAACACCACTGTATATACATATATATATTTATAGAGAGAGAAAACGACGTTTCATTTTGGGGTATCAGCTGCCGTGACGTTATCCCCGCGGGTTTGCATACCCAATTCGCCATCGGATAAGCCGCTTACGAATTTCGTTCGATCGTATCTAGAATGAATAGCAAAAAGCGTTATATATATTTCAAATGTATTGAAATCGCCTTCAGACGCATTGTCGAGCATGATAAACAATCGATTTTTTTTGTATCGATTATGACGATCTTCGATATGGAATGGATGGGAAGGTTCTGTACTTGTTCATTCTTTAGAATGACATAGCAGTTTTTTAATTTAACTTGGCCATTGAATATAACAGTTGATGGCACATGCGATTACCTTTCAGAAAAATGTTTTGATTTCCAAGAGTTTGACGTTGCGGACACTAGGTTACTAGGTTACTTGAAATACTAGGAAAAAGTGACCCTTAGCGTTACCGTACCGTAACTAATCAGAATAGATAGTCGGATAGTAATGACCAATGAATGAAATTGGAATTTTAAAAGATGGGATCTGACTGCGTGGGATAAAACACTAAAGTGTACCATGAATTGCCCTATTTAGGAGGTAAAAGGAGATCATAGTTGAAGAAAAAATTCCTACATTTCCGTTTGTTGACAATATTAAATTTGTCTAACCGATAATTTTTAAATTACAGACAAGATTACACGGAGGAAAATGTGAAATGTGGGAGGTAGAAATAAAGGATAGAGTAATTTGTGGTGTGTTTTGACTTATGGTAGTTAAGATTTCAAAAGGACTCAGAAAGAATTTTTTTTTTAGAGGAAGACTCAGGTCTGAAGTCTTTGGCGGATCCGTTCTATCGGTGGGATCCGTTGAGTTTGGGAGCGTTGGGCGCTGTGAGTTCAATACACATGAGCTTATTGGAGGTGCAGATGTAGATGGAACTCGGGCGAAGTGATGATCTTGATGATGCTGATCAGGTTGGTGGGTTTGATGACGTCGATATAGTTGACCACATTCATAATACTGATGAAATTGTCGATTGATGACGAGGGGTGGTCTTGGTTTGCTTGGAGATTGGTGAGTTTTCTAGTCTTGAAACTCGATATCCAGAATAGTACTAAGAGTTTTTGGGTTTAAGAATCTTTACTCGTATGGTGAAGGATTAAGATTTCGTGGCAGATAATAAGTTTCAGGAACCTCGCGACCCTTGGTAAATGGTAAAGAAAAAACAATACAATGTTGACTCAGCGAATAAATTAGTAATGCAGAGTTTGACTTTTTTGATAAAAGATGAAATAAAAACAAGTCCACAGGTCTTCTGCCCTGGCTGTAAATGATTACTGCCGAATTTAGATTCTGAAATCTCTACTTGACTGGTGAGAGTCCATTGATAAGTTGAGATGATTGGCCACTAAGTATAGAGTTACAAGTCAAAACTTCCCAGCCCACCAGTTTCGCAGAATTGCTGATTGCCATGGAGAATAACTTCATCGAATCTTGTCGATGGTTGCTATCTGGGATATAATTAAGCCCGAAGACGTTTGTAGATTGACTGAGTGACAGAGTAACTGGGCTGAGCTGGTTCTAATTCGTACTAACTCTGGAGCTGATACTCTGGTACAACTCTCTCGTACAATGATCTGATATAACTCTCAGATATAATGATAATGAACTGGTACAATGACCTGAAGTTAACTCTCGATGTAACTGGCACTACTTTCTGGAACAAGCTTTCCGGAACAACTATCTGGAACCACTACCAACCTCGAGAACAAATTTATCCCTTTATTTACTAATCAAGTCTCATAAACTCATATACTGCTGTTCCTCTTCTACTCATTTGAAAAGTTCGTTGGTTTTCAAGGATGAAAAAGTGATGAACCTCAAAAATCATAAAGTCTTTCTAACACACGGGGTTGTCGGGAAACGCACAGAATCGTCAGGCGTTATCCATTCGGCAGTTTTTTCCTGTTTCGAGGTCCAGACGCCATCGAGCCTTCCATTTGGGGTCCCTCATGTCGTAACATAAAAATGTAATAAAATATAATGTTCAAGATGGTATTCGCGTGTTTTCTCTGTTTCAAGCTATAGATGCCGGTAAACATCGAAAGCTATCAAAACGGTTCTATTTAAACATTTCGGTGCCGTACGTCACCATATGAAAGTCAATGGTTGATTAAAATTTAATGTCCAAAGTGGACATTGGGATTTCCAAGAAGAGTTTCGGTTAGGAAAGAAACTCCATATCTAGTTTGTTCCTTTTCTTGCTCTCTTGGTCTTATTTAATTCCACCCCTAGAAGGTTATATTGATTTTTTCCGATGGCGGAGAATTGGTCGCCATCTAGTCTGTCGGTAATCACTTGCTGGTGCGATCGGTGCGGTTTCGTCTCTTTTTTTCCCATAATCAAATTCTGAGTCAGATGTCCGGGGTAGTTGGGCCTATTATTCCCATCTTCCCCTAATATTCAAAATGGAGCTTTTTCCATACGCCATGAGTAAGAAAATCCATAGAGTTCATTAAATTTAATATTTTTTCCCTTCTATTTTAACGGGCAAAATTCTACTTAACTGCGTTCTCCGCTCCATTAAGAAAATGTAAGATAAAATAGAACATTTTATTATCTTGTCCAAATCCCAATTATTGTATTCATAATGAAAAGTATTATGATTTGGATCTCAATATTCGTTCCATTTCGTTCCATCTATCTCCATCATTGATTTTTAGGGAGTTATCGCTCATTTTTATTAACCTGCCCCTGCAGGTATTCACGAGTGTGACATTAGTTTTTAATGACGGGGGTACATTCCAGCGACATTGGTTACTAACCCGATCAGAAATTTCGATCAGGGTCACATGTGGGCCTTATGTTTTTGCCTGACTCGAAATGTCAGGACCTTCTACGGCATTGATTGCTGTGGCTC
>JAPYZN010002180.1:0-12776 GCA_030522865.1 Psyttalia lounsburyi
ATGGTTAGTTCCTCTAAGGAATTGGTATGATGCGGATGTGTCTTCCGAGCGTAATATTTTGATTCTAAAGAATAAAGTAAAGAAAAGTTTTTACCTATTTACAGTTTTATAATTTCATATCACCCCATTTCCGATAAAGACTTTTTTGGTAGATTCATTGAAAATTTAATGGAATAATCATCACAGCCGTCGATTTTATTCCGATGACGTAATTAAAATTGATGTTCACATATTATTTTGCAATTCAAAACGAATTGAAAATTTTGTCTCATTCTCAACCGACTACAGATTTAAACTGGCTTTGGAATTTAACAGAATTTCCAGTGAAGCCTGGCATTTTATGATGTACTTGCAATTAAAGTAATAATTTTAATGTATAAAGCGTTGTAATTTCCAAAAAAAATCTAATATGTAAGAAACCCACGTAATTATTTCATTCTACAGGTCCATTTCCCCCCAGCATTGAACCTCAGATCAGTATCTTTCCATATCAGATTATTTTTAAACATAAGTGAATGGGTACTGAAGCAAGCTGGGTCAGGAGCAAGACAGGAAATGAAGTGTCGGTTATCGAGAGTCCGCGGCCACTTTACCCATTTCTACATGAGAATATATAGGACAATCTATCTAGGAGCCTCGTGTTCCAAGCCCCGGGGTGTCTCTTTCGTATCGGGTTTGCACCCTTTGACCTCTGCAGGCGGTGTGACCTCTGGCGTTTGTCCTCACTGCCACCCACCACCGTCTCTGCTTCCTCATTCGCCATACCTAGCAAATATCCGCACTACCACCCTTCCCCCCTCTTCCTCCCCGCAGTTCATCTTCTGTATCTATATGTGTATACATAATACACGAGTGGCATCCCAGCAGCAATTTCACTAGGCTCCGCATACCACGAGGAATTGTATCGTCCGCAAAAGCTTCCTTCTATCGAAGGGCGGATTTATCGTGGGCAATGCGCAGGAGATCCCCGTGGAGTTTACAGGAATGAAGAGAGTCAAATAGAAATTCTCAACAATCGTTCGGCGTGATATGAATTTTTCCCCCTAACGTTATCTACAGGTTCAACCAATTGCAAGGAAAGAAGGGATGCGGAGAAAGTCAATGATTTAATTGAGAGTATATTCTTTAATTTAATTTTATTGAATTGAGAGAATATTGAGAGTATATTTTTGGGAGAGGATGACAAGCTTTGGTGACGGTGCTTTTGTTTGAAATTGATGGCAGATTCTTTGAGATTTCATGTAAATCATTAAATATTATCAGTGTATTATTATTAATTTACATACTACAAATTTTTACGCCACGTCGAGCTTAGAAAAAAAAAGGTTGTCGATGTAAAAATTCGTTTTATCACAAAATCTCACTTTAAAATCCCAATAGAGTAAGTCAATTTTTTTAAAAGATCAAATTTTTTTTATCATAATCCTTTCGAATTGCCCCTGATTATTGAACAAAAAAATACATATTTATTCAACTAGAAACTTTTATACTCATCACGAGAGTACTCAAATTTTGTGTGCACTGAGAAAAACATAATTCGGACCATCAAATATTTTTAAACCCCCAAATGACAGAAATTTGTAATAAACCCTCAATTTACAGTTAATTAATTATACTTGAGTAATTATACGTTTTTTCAGTGTCAATAGCGGACTCGATCCTGAACATCAGTATGTTCTATTACAAATATCCAGTAGTTATGACCAAAGTATTGCGATTTAATAATCACCGATTACAGAGTCCCACTTCAAATCGAATTCCAATAAAATCATCTGAATCGTCTCCATGAAACCGACCGAGATCGATAAACCGAATGACACTTCTGGGCAAAATGAGCGCTCTGAAAATTGGATTTTACGGCATTGAATGCGCTCTTCCTCACGTAATCAATTTGACAGGTTTCGACCAGGAGAATACACTGTATATAAACAGTAGTAATAACCCTGTAATGATGGTAGACAGAGGGGCGGGTGTCTCATTGCCCGGGGAGCCACTGAATTTTATGAGAAGTTGAATTTCCAGCCGTACTCCGATGGAGAGATACGACGGGAGTACTTCTGTATGTGACGATGAGTGCAGAAATGTCACATGAAATTTGCCCGTCAACCCTCTGCCTGTACACCGCCAATTTAACGCAATGTCACTTGCAATGGGAGTTATAATATAATTATGAAAAGCGAACCGGTGAAGGGAGAATAAAATCGTGAACGGGGGTGCGGACGTTTAACGAGAAGGGGGAATCGTAGGCGAATGAGAATATCAGGATGGGAAGTAAAATCATGCGGTGCTTCACGCACGATTGAACAAAATTATTAATAATTGTTAATGCGAGGTGCGTAAAACGTTAAATCACCTGAAATCACCCGAAATAGTACTAGATATCCTGTACCAAAGTTTGTTCAATGCTAACAATTTTAGTCTACAATTACTGCGGAACCGCTACTCGATAACAATTACAAGAAAAAATGAAAAAAAAAGATTTAAATACAGCAAAAATGAATGTTTAAATTTCAGATACATTACTATTTTTCAGACACTAAAAAAATTGAATGGTTAATGGAACTTATTTGCACGTGTTTATGATTTTTGTGGAAACGTGTTGCACGTTTTGAACATCTAATTTTTTGCAATACCTGCCAAAGTTACGCACGAAAAACCGTACCGAAAAGTGAACTTTTTCAGCAGGTATTGCAAAAAATATTTTAAAATTCTCACAAGAAATTTCTGTTTCAATTACTTTTTTTATCCAATAAATGCGTAAATCTTTATTTTGTTCGTCCAGCAAGAATCAGGATTTACACACATCCTGAGACGAGATTTGTATTACAACCCTGATCCAATCATGACACCCAAGGTTGGATGGCGGCTCGATACTCAAGGTTCGACCAACGATGGAATTTCCAGCCTTGGAAACAGTTATTTTTCAATGTTCGTTCAAGCTTGATTCAACCTTGGATGTCGAGCCTCAACCAGTCTTTGTCAATCCTTAATCAAGCATGATTGCTCGTTGTTTCCATCGTTCATTCCTACCTGGCCAATTTAGTAGATAATTTTTACTGACGATTTCGCTCGGTATATCGAGGAGCGTGGAAACGTCATATGAAATTTACCCGTCGACCCTCTTCCATTGTATCGCCAATTTAACGCAACGGCACCTGCAATGGATGTTATAACATAATTATATAGAGCGGAGAGGTGAGAGGCGAGTAAAAACGGGCGATGGGGGGTGCGTACATTTAACGAGAAAGGGGAATGTTGGAGAGCAAGGGAAAACCGAAGGGGGTAGAAGCTATGGGTAAATGCGTGTTGCGCGGGTGGTATTCGCTGGTGGCCAGACGTAGCGCAGGAATCGCTCGACCAGAGTGAGAGAAAGACTGGGAGGGTTGGCGTGCTTTCCCCTGTGTCGGGCGTGTGGCGCGCACGTTTACGAAAGGGCCAGTGTGCCTCCGGCTGGCGTGCGCGTTGGATTCGCTTGTTCTCGCGAGTCGGATTGAATAATACATGCGACTCTGTTCCAATAAATAATATATTTGTGAATAAATTAAATATCAGTGGATGACTACTGCACTGTTAGAAATTTTATACTTCTCAATTTGGTGGAGTTCTTGGAGATTGTCTTATGTTGGTTTCATTGACATGTGACGGATTTTCATCATTTCAGTTCAATTATTTAATGAACATTCATAGAAATCCTAATAATTGAGGTTACTATATAATTTAATTATCTGTTTATTGAAACATTCAATCAATTCTCACCTTCCCAAGGAGCAGGAGTTCAAAATTTTATTAGATTTTCAAGGAAATTAGTAGCGAAGGTGAAAATGATTTAAGTTGTTGACCTCTCAGCTGAGTTATCAAGGTATATCTTCGAAACTGTAAAAGATAGCACAGTTTTTATAATGACCTTTTTTATAGCTCTCTTCAGGCTCCATAAGAAAGATTCTAACCAAAATTTTTCTATCTACCCTAGATTTCGAGATATTCACAAATTAATCAATACACAAAATCGAGCTGAACTGTAAAATCACTTTGCTTCTGCATTCTTTTCTTCCCTCTAAACGAAATTCTACGTTTCCCTCCCCAAAATTACTGGTCAACTGTCTATTAACTTTGAACTCTTTTCTAACCGTAGTATTTTAATCAATAAAATTGGAAATTTTGGAGTGGTTCTATCTCATTTATTGACGTTTTAATTATTTGAAATCTTTCAAGTTGAGAGTGCAGGGATTTACTGGTTGATATACCGCGCTCTCCTCGTTAAATTACAGAGTAGCAACACGTACTTATAACCCAGCGATAACCAGTTTTATTGATATCCCAGAAGGTCGTAACCGGCGTCCGTGTATCACGTGGAATAGCTCGGCTGGTCTCTGATATGGACACTCCCCGTGAAACAAATACTCAGCCATGTGGAGTGACTTAAGTGTGTAGAAAGAATTCCTGAGCACTGAGAAAAAAAAATCTTGCCAATCAAATATTCTTTGGATAAAAATTTAAAGAAACATTTTATATGTAAATGTTCGTCATTTGGATGTCGAAATAATGGTCAATGGGTAGAATGATATTTTTTTCTCCGTGAATATCTCGCTCCATTGCCGGGCGTCGAGTGAAATATTTCCTGGTGGACTGGAATTTCTGGGGATATTCTCCATTTCTCATAACTGAATATTTCCAAGCGGGGTACGTATCAATTCGGATGAATGACTTCGGCACGTTACCGGAGGCTTGATAACTGGGGGGGTTATAATTTTATTGTATCTCGGAACACTCTCAAGTGCGTCTCGAGTATGATGATCAAATTGCGATATCTAGTGGAAGGGTCTGGAATATTGAGAGATACGAGAGGGAATTGTACCATCTGGTTACAGCGAAGAGGACGCCTCGAGAAGGTGTCTTGTGTGTTAGTTCGAGGGGCCTCGTGAGGAGGCGAGCGTGTATATCCACTTGACTGTGATAACGTGGACGCGGCATATTCGATTACCAATATCGGTCGCTACCTCCTATTCGCACGCTACATTTCCCGGGGTAGTTGGGCTGTCTCGAGATGCCGGCGATGGCCCAGTTTGATGGATTCATCGAGTGGCTATCTAATCACTGACTTCTGATGTTAGCCGGTACTTTAATTACAATCTGTGTTGATTATTGATTGGCGCAATAAAGGGGTTACATGCAGCTCGTGAATAACTCGTGGGGCATATTTTCATGTCTGGGTCAAATTTTTCATTCATTAGCTGGAAATTTTGACGAGTCATTTGACGGAAAAATTGATAGAAATTTATCCAAAACAATCAAGGAATATTGGGGACAAGGACAGCAATATTTATCTAATTGGGATTTGGCGATATTTCGGTAATGATTTCAGCTTTCTCAGGCGCTGGAAAATGTATACAAACACAAAATAAACTAGGGGTAGGTTGTTCGTTGCTCGCAAGCACGCTGCCATGGATGAGTGGGACTCAGTCGGGCCGCACAAAAAAATTCCCGGTTCGCCTACTTGATCTTAGAATTTAATGTGAATAATTATAAAATAGAATAGAGTTTCAAAGATCGATAGGATTTAAACATTACTGGTGTCATCAAAATGATGATTATGATTATGATTCATGTTGACAACATATGTAAAGGACTCGTATTCACCCCTTAAATGCGCCCATATTTGAGCTATTTACGACGCATTTTACAGAGTAAATTGTTAAAAAACGGGAGAACCGCGTGACCGATTGTACTCAAAATCTAATCAGTCCTAAGTTACGTGAATCGATTGCGTCATTGATCACTCAGATCAGTTCAGTCATTCGCGAGAAATCGAGAAACAAAATTTTGTCACATACATTTCGGGGTGCATGTAATAACTTCCCTAGCCCGGAAAGTTAATAAAAACATCTGCGGACTGGCAATGAAATAAATTTGGTTTTACTTTTCTCCAACATCTCTTGATCATTTTGGATATTAAACTACTGTGGAGATGAGCGAGAATATAAATGAATAGGAATTGTTCGATTATTTTGGGAGGATTATTATGAACCGGGAAAAGTCTAAGGGATGATCTGCTTGCTATTTATATTTTGGCTGGAAATGGTAGTTGGGAAATTATCGGTTAAATTATTACATGACTTTAAATTAAAAAATTTCCGGTCCTCACATATACCCTTTCGGGTCTTTACGTATTTACCCTTCCCACCCCCCGGCCCGCTGTACCGCATTCGCCAAGGACCAAGAAAAAAACCTCACCCTGAGGGGAAAACCTTGGCCAGGTACAGTCGTCCCTTTTACGAGACTACCGCTCGGTAGTGAATCGTGAGATCAGAGTGCTACAATTTTTTTACAAATTTTGACTGCCGGTGACGGGAAGCGAACCCGGGTCATCGGCATGCCAGTCTAACACTCTAACCGCACGGTCTCTACCGTCAGTATTATATGACTTTAATAAATCGCTTAAAAATTATCAGAAGTTGCTAAATTTAGATTTAGATTGTTTGATTTTTTCCCCAAATTTTGCATTATCAGCGACGGAATCCCTCGAAATATCAGTAAAATTAAAATATATCAAATCATTACACGTAAATTGTCAATTCTATAATTTCCAATGAAATTTAAGATCAGTTTTGAATACCTAATATCGTCAGACGGATGGTTTTAATATCGCCCCGATTCTATTTTTTAATCTATTGTGAAATTTGATTCTCCCCAATTTTCTCCTCAGCTTTCAATTCAAGTGCGTCCGATCGGCAAATTAAAAAGCAATCATCGGGCGATCAGTTAAAAATAATGGGCGGCCTGATTGAAAAAAAAAAGACAAAAACATTGAATAGAAGTTGGAGAGGCGCCGGGGTAGAGAGTGGATTTAAAAAATGAGAGAATGTCGGAAGCAAGAGCGGCCACCAAGTGGAACGTTCCCCAGACTCACATTGCGAAACGGATTTCTCATTGGAGAGAAAATACACGGACTAGTTTTTTATTCCTCCTCACTGCCTTTCAGCCAACTGGCCATAACCTCTCGCGGGAAATCTCGAATGTAACACGTTTTTCAATTAAACACTCGACACCAACATCCACCACGCAGAGATCCACCCCCAAATGTCATCTTGTGGGTCTTCCAAAGGTCTGAAGAAGCGAATGGAAGTTCAGTTCAAATAGGGATTCCCACTTGCCAGCCTCTACGGGGATCTAATATCAAAGAGTCCCTTTTTCCCTGCGACTGATCCCCAATTCATTAAAAACTACGTTCAACCCTCTAGTCTTTCGGTCACGGAAAATGCGAATTTTTCGAGGTTTTATATTTCCCTCTACAATGAGGAAAACAGTAATTATTTTCCATCCAATAATCCCTCTACCAGCTGGGGATCTGGTTTCCTCTGGTCGTGCGCTAGAAATGCGAGAAAAATCCCAGAACTCGGAGTCATTATTTTGCTTCGTCCCTTCCACTCTGATGCGCTGCAATTAATTTAGCCGGGCCGCATGTACATCGATACTTGAGGAAACTCTATCATCTCAGAATCTCCATGGAATCGCGCTCCCTTACCTCCTCACGATTCTCCAACCGCCGAGCTCATCGATATGAAGAAACTTTGAAGCTCTGAGTGGCGCGAGGCCGCCCCTTCCAAATATGAGTGAATCTAACGTTCACTCGTGTGCACAGGGCCGTCTCAGGGGACTCATGATGCTGGGAGATCGACTTGGAATATCGATGCCTCCCCAAGTTTTCCCCGAGTACTTTCCCCCCAACGGCACTCGAACAATTTTACGGCGAGAGTGAGGGATTGCCTACCGAACCTCAGAAATCTTCGTTCGCTTTTTAATTAAACCAACTTCGATGAGGCCAGTTTGTTAATGCGGCTGGTGGAGAAACGTTGAGGGAACCGGCTGGTTTTTATTTTTTTATTTTCATTTGAGTGTTAAGAAATATTTCCACAATTCTTTAACCATTTAACTCATTGCTCTCGAAGTGCAGACGCCTAACTTCACCTCAGAGCCCGCCAAATCAATTGAAATTCAATTCGAGAACTCCTGAGGTATCGGAAGATATTTCTGGTAATTTCCAATGATGACCTATTTACCTGACATTCCCGCATATGTTGTTAATAAAAATACGTTAATTTCAAGAGGATATTGAATAAAAAATCCGAAGATCAATGGCACAAAAATTATTATATTCCGATGATGGACTTTTAGAGGATGAATATTGAAATTTTCTGATACTTCAGCCAGTCGCCTCATGATTGACGGTCGCTCTGATTGGAAACGGTGACACGTCTGTCAATACGTCTTGGCTGATACGTAATATCGCTTTTAGTGTTGATGAAATTATTGGTTTGATTACTGCAGTGAGCATTGATCAAGCCATCGCAGCAAATATCGCCATAATTGCCACGGCATAGCTATTTTCGATTAGGACATCATTTCCCAAGCCTGTCACGATGTGATTGTCTGAATCTGCGAAAAATTCCACTATACAAAAATAGGAAGTCAAAAGGCAATAATTAATAATAAATTTCAATACATTTACTCAAATTTCCTTGATTCTATGAATATTTGTGGAATAATCAGAAAAGTCTTTACAGTTTCGACTTGTATTTTTCACAAATATGAGATTTTCCAATGACGAAATCCCCTGAAATTATAATCAACCTGTAATGAGAGACTTTTCCTAATTTTTCAATTGCAACGTCAACTCCAAGTAATGTTGGATTTTGTATCCCGAGGGCAACCATACTTTTCACCTCTGCACATGTCGTTCCCAACTGAACAAATAGAAACAATCCCCCACTTCAAGTATTTTATATCGACCGACATTTCTCTGGATGATAAGCTCGCGATCTGTAAAATTTTCCGAGATTTCCCAGACAATATTCTCTCAACATTTCTCTCCGTACCCGGCAACATTGAGATAAAATCCAGAAAAGCTGCTGTCCATTCATCCCTAAAACTCGAAAATATCGTATACGTACTCGATGAGCCATCTCGAAGGGCTACGCCATTAATGGATTTCTAGTTACATCGGAAAACAATGGGGAAAAAAATCACCTACTGGAGATAAAACCCCGAGCCGTTAAAACGTTTGCTCTTCAACCGCGGGGGAAATTAATTCCGATTGGAGGGTGCATGGTATCGGGTGTACCAGGGCAGGCAGGGAATAGCACGTGCAGAAGCGAGACGGCTATTTCCCTGAAAAACGAGCGGATCGACTAACGAGGAAAGTAACAACCTCTCTCGGCTTCGTACTCAGGATACGTGCGCTCTAGATGCGCAGTTCTAGCGCTACAGATTCGACGGCAAATGGAAGAAATGAGAATGAGCAGAGGAAGCAGAGATGATGAGTGAGAGTAAAAAAGAAACATTGGAAAAGTATGATATGAAATATTACAGGGCCTGCATGGATTTCAGTAATATGTTGAATCCTTTTTCACCCACTTCGCCGTTATTCCCGGTTTTTTCACTTCGATAATAACTCCGCTGATTTATGAATAGCCTTTTTAATTGGATTTTTTAAAACGGGAGGCATTTTTATAAATATGATGAGGGACCACTGGCATGATAATTTGGGGGAGAGTAGTACTGAATTGAATTTGGAATGAACCAAATTGTCAAATATATTTCATTACATGATGTCTAATATTTTGCACGTTGTGATATTCTCCTCTGCCGGACTTCCCCGTCATACAATTTTTCCTATGAATAATGACGCCCCTACGCGTAGAAAAATATTCAATAAAAATTACCAGCAAAAAGACGTAAGAATTAGGTTCTCAGGTAGGAATGAACGATGGAAACAAGGTTCGATCAGGCTTGGTCCAGCATTAACAAAGACTGGTCGAGCCTCGACATCCAAGATTGAACCAAGGTTGAACGAACATTGAAAAATAACTGCTTCCAAGGCTGGAGATCGCACCGTTGGTCGAGGCTTGAGTATCCAGCCTCGATCCAACCTTGGGTGTCATGATTGGATCAGGCTTGCAATCGAAATCTCGTCTAAGGATATGCGTAAATCCAGATTCTTGCTGGAAGAACTAAATAAAGATTTACTCACTTATTACATACAAAAAGTAATTGAAACAGAAATTTGTTGTGAGAATTTTGAAATATTTAGATTCAACTTAAATTGCAAATAAAGAGACAATTCTTCTAATTCTTCTTAAGTTCACGCGCAGGCGATGTTTCCGTATATTTGTCGGTTTCACTAGCTTCAGAAGGAGAGAAAAAGATTGTTAAACAATTTCAACTTGATTAATCATGAATTGATTTGCAAATAAAAATTTAATGTTAACATTTATGAGAGATTTTTTTACAAAATTAATTGGTATCTTTTTCATTCCGTTCAATGAATCAAGTTTGAAACATGAGAGAACGAGCTCGATGGAACATTGCTCTTCATATTCGAATCAGTCATTGATTTGACGATGGAACTATAAGTCTTATTCTATCTTCGATATCCCAGTCTTGAGCAGCCATGCTGTTCCAGCCTTAAACCAAGGCTTGATTTTATATGAACGACCCATGCTTGAATCAATATGCGATTCAATAATGCAAAGAAGCTTGATTCAAGGTTGAGTTACCCAGCTTTGATGTCATATCTTGTTCCAGCCTTGCTCCCATCGTCAGGATGGACTTTTCCTACCTGGGTTTCTAAACGTAATCTGGGAGCGAAGTAAAATTTGATAAAAAGTGTCAATAGGCACCTCAATTCTACGAATTATTTCGTAAAATTTACTCATCCGTCCGAGACCTCATGACTAACCATGAGTCCCAGTGAGGGAGACCTTCAGAAAAATTATGCAACATTTTCCTATTTCTTCGGTGAATTTACAGAACGTTACAGATTTCCTCTCATTAATTCCTATAGTAATTGGGGCAAATCGATTCACGCCAACAGATTACGTGAATTGTTGTGTAATTGTTGTCGAATATTTCTTTCACTATACTGTGCCAATGGCCATTAAAGATTAACGTAAAATTTAAAGTTTGAGAATTATAAAACCGAAATGGATTGAGCTTAAAATCCAGCCACCAAAGCCTAGCATTGGCACGATAATCGATATGTACTAGCAGAATGTTGGAGTGCTTTTTTTCCCTTGAAATTTTTCTGCATTCATCTAGCCCAACAATTTTGATACAAAAACTGAAATGATTCCGTTGGCACGTCAAACGATGTGCTTTCTCACGTATAACTTTTTGGCATTGTCAGCCTACACATCCATTTTTATCTCTCTGTCTCTCTCTCTCACTCTCTCTCTCTTTCTCTCTCTGTTATTTTTAGCTCTCACTAGGGACTCTGCTCTGCATTGACACTCACATGCCGCTAGAACTCGGGTTTCGCTAGATGATAGCTCCAAACAATCGTCCAGCATTCGGCGGAATTGCCTTCGACTCTTGGAATATAGCGAAACGTTGATGGAATACATATGCAGTGCTACAAAATCCGTCGTGTGTTTCAAACTTCAGGGGGTTTATACGATTCTCTCGGCCTGGTTCACGTAATATGTTTGGTTCTGTGGATGAAGAGCCCGAGTATTCGATCGGTAATCCCGCGTGATCAATGAAAAGGCGGGGATTGGATGAGAGGGGAGGTAACGATTGAGGAGGTGTCTTTGATGGGGTCGAAATTCTGGTTATCGGCGTTACATCTCGATTTACATTGCGGAAGGATGAATATTCGGCTTTAAATACTGTATCGTGCGGGCGATACTATCGAGTTAACAATTAACTTCCCCCAGGCAAATCTATGGCTAATGTTAGATGATGGTTTGTTTATTATTAAATTTTGAAGCAATTGAAGCTCTTAGTTTTGGGGAAGGGTGGGCGAGCTTTGATCTTTAATTAAATTCAAATCTACATCGTTCAAAAATTAATAGGAATGGTAATTTTAGTTCAATACAAAAGGAGGAAATGAAAAAAATTGTGGAAAATTAAGTCAAATATATTTTGGAATTTTCAGTTGATTTATATTTAAACACTTAGATTTATATTTATATTATTATTATATATACTATTATTGTATACATTAGATATAATAGATTAATTAATCAATTATTTACGATTCTTATTTTTATTATTTTTATTTATATTATTTTTTGAATATTTTCATTGGAAATTTCGTCTAAAAAGTATGTTCTGAAAAATTTGGTAACAATAATTTGTCAATTAATTACATTCTCGCGTCATTGCATCAGCTGCCGATAGAAAATAACACAAGCAAAAATCCACTTATTTCCTCGACTCCCTTTCCGGCTCGATTCCCGCCAATGAGAACGAATAATTCGCGCCCGATAAGCGAGTTATCGAAGTTCCATCGGTTTAACTTTCTCAAGCCCCGCTCTCGGTCCAGCTCCCGCAGGCCCTCCGAGATCTATTTACTATCGAGTTCGGCACGTGCCTTCGCTGAGGTGACCCTGCACTGGATGCTCGGTCCCCACGTCACGATTCACCGTCTTCCTATTGCAGCCTCATTCGCTCCTGTGACCAACAAACATGAGGAGTGTGGAATTTGCCGGACAATTTCTATCACTTTAGCCCTTGGATCGAGATTCCGAATTAGGGGGTCTCGTGGGGCAACGGGTTTTATCGAATTTACGGGAGTTTTTGTGGTCAATCGATCTTGGGGGCTTTTATAGCTTCAGATTTTTTAGAACTATTTCGCTAGAGTACGGAACCCAACAATTTTATGATTCAATTTTTATGGGTTTTATTGGAAATGGGGTATTATAAAATATAAAACTGTAGATAGGTGAAAAAACTTTACTTTATTTTGCGACTCAAAAACTATGCTTGGAAGACACATC
>JAPYZN010002182.1:0-12776 GCA_030522865.1 Psyttalia lounsburyi
TATTTATGATTATCCGCTAGAGTTTTGTGACCTACGTGCGATAAAAAGCTATTATAGCCGCAATGTAATTATTTAGTACATCGTAGTAAAACTTGAAATAACTCGAGCATTAGGATATAGAACAATGTGACGAACTCTGTATACGGCCACGAGCCACACATTGAAAAATAAAATTATTATTATTATTATTATTATCATTATGAGTTAGACACAGCGGACAGGCAAATATTAACGAGTAGAGTATTACAAATTCACCACTGGCAATTTAATTTTATACGGAGGACAAAATATATTACCAAATTGTAATATTTGCGATTAAAAAAATTCGTAATATCTAATATTACCGAATCGAGGAATAAAAATGATCAATTCGGTATTGTACGAAGTTTAAGTTCTAACTGAAACTAATTAATGCGGGTTTATAAAGGGTGATAACACGAGTGAGCTAATTAGATAATTGTTAAATCATTTCATGAAATTCGACACAAGAGAAAAGAGAATATTAACAAGTAGGGAATTAGAAATTAATCATTGGTAGTTTAATTTTCATACCGGGATAATCATATATTACCAAATTTTAATATATGCATTAACAAAATTGATAATATATAATATTATTCAATTGAGTATTCTGAGGATTTGTAATTCTAACGAAAACTAATTATTAACATTCCCATTACGAAATTTGGGTCAGCTTAAAAAAAATAAAGAGATTAGATTTGAAGGTAAGATTGTTCATGAATTGTCACGAAATATAGGAGACAAACCCGTCTTATTAGCCTCTTATTTCCATCTCCGTCGGAATTAATATCGAATCAGATTGTTATTTTGCACAATAACATTCTCCCGAATTAAATGAATTTTTAATTTCAATTAAAAATCACCTTTTCTCCATTGCCACAAATATTCCCCACTGCAAGTGGATGAGTTGATCTGAATGATTTATTAAAATGGAGAACCAGGTCTCGTAATTAAACAGATGTTACTCGATTATAAATTTCCTACTTCAACGTTATTTTGAAAATCAAGACTCATGAGTCCGTCAGAATATTATTAGTCTAATTTCATAACCTTCTGAGACAAAAGTGACCTATTCATTAGAACGAATGTATTTTATCTTCCAGCACTTTGAGAAGATATTGGATAATATCTGATGCGACAGAGAGGGCAATTATAATTGTCAATTTAGACGCTTCCGTAGCTTGAGGTTTTCATTAAATTCAACGACGAAGGCATACTTCAGGTGGAGATTTAGTTGAAGTTGTGGCGATAAATAGGTCGAGAGAGACGAATTTCATATGAATCAGGTGTATCTCAAGTAGAATTTGATATATTCCAGTAATGTCTGATAATTTGGTAAATAATTGAAGTTTATTTAAAAGAAATTTTGTATTTCAATATATATTTTTTTTTATTTCGTAGCCAATAGTCAAGAAATCTTCAAATTGCAACAGAAATGGTCATCTCATTATCTCAGACTATCTTCGAGATATCCGAAATTAAATTGTACTCTCTTAGATCATTTTTTCAGATAAATAGAATTTTAATTTTTCTGGAATTTTCTTCTTTTGCGTCAGCATATTTCGTTGTACAGTTGAATAACCCTGAAAATTTGTGATGTACACCACAATATAATAATCTAATTATCGCAGATAATTTTATAAAATCCAGTTGAGAGTAAAGTCTGAGAGCGAGCAATTTATTCGATGATTAGTCGTAAAAACGAACAATTAAAACATGGAAATCCCGTGAAAATGATTTCATTAGGTAAATAAAAACAGTAGAAACATGAAATGATGTAATCGAAATGCCTTAATCAAGCTTATTTTCGTAAGTCTCTCCTCATCTTCCTAGGTCGCTTAATTTCAGAGGCGCCAGTTAATAAATAAACCGGTAGAAGTGATTTCGTGGAGTTGATGTACCACTAGCGAAACCTCAGATAGAGTGAGACACGAGTGGTACAGGAGGTACATAAGGGGATGAAGAGGGGCGGAGGGGTGCAGGAGAGAAGGAAGAGAGAGGTAAACCAGAAGTGTACGCTTCTGTGGGGAATAAATATGCCATGGCCCCTGGGGATTTTAATGACGAGAGAGAAAACTGGGAATACAATTTTCTTGGTTGCTTTTTAATAGGGAGGAAAACGGTTTCGGTTGAATCCTTCTACTTTACTCATTTATTTTCACTCAGTTTAAATAAAAAGCGTTTTCAGGGGTTCTTCAAAGAGATAAACGCTATGATAAATACTGAAAGATGGAAAATTAGGGAATACGTTCAAGGTTACAAATAATTTTCTTTTTTCACGAGTGAAAAATGAATATTTTTAATGAGTTTATTTTTTAGTAGATCAAATACGAGATAACCGTCGAGTTATCTTAGATATTTTTTTTAGATACTGCAGATTGAATTCTATCAGCAACTTTTGTTGCCTAGCGTTCACGGGATCATCTAAATGCCAGATAATTATTTAGATAATCAAGTATAATTCCTCTTTCTCCCTTTGATGCCTTTGATTCAATACTTGAGAAATTAAAAAATTACGATTAATAGAATAAGAGGATTTTTAAATTATCTCAGATAATTTTCATTACAGGTGAAATGGACAGGTAAACTTCTGTCCATCCTGTTTTTATTTTTCACTGTATGTCTATCAAATAATCACTAAAAATAGTTACAGAGTCATTCTCCATTGGATAAAGTATTTGAAGGGTGAAAAAAAAATGAATTCGTCTCTCGTCGTTAAACCCTAATTCAAACTCTATTAATTCAATTCAACGAGGAATTAATAGATGTTGTGACAGATTTTCCCCCCCAACACAAAAACCAGAGTGAAAAAAATAAATAAAAAATCTGAATACATCTTCAGCATCCTACAAGGAAACCTTAACAGGTGCTCGATCTCTCGATGAACGGGTACGGACTCGTAAAAGATGGGGGGATGAGAGGGAGAAGTCTGACGACTGTAATTCAGACGGATTATACCCCCGAGACACGAGAAGAGAAGTCGAGTGAAGAAGAAGAGAGTGAGATATAGTTTGTTACCTAAATGAACGAGTATTCCCACCGAGAGGAGATGCCGTCATTCACCCAAAAGTTCAAAGACAGATTGCACGAGAGAAAACAGAGTGAAAAATTTATAAAGTAAACTTTGGAAAATTCCTGAGTTTTGCTTTTTCAATTTTTCTACCCCCACCGCCACTTTTGCCATTCATTCATCTTATTTATTTTATTTTAACACGATCACCTCTGGTTTCTAAATATTCAACATTCTGCCCCAGAAGTCACCTTCTGGAGCCTGAGAACGTGATAACTCGACAGGATTACGGGATATGGATGCGCGGGACGGGGGAATAAAAATTGGGTTATCTCGAAGTTTATGCACATCTCCGGCGGGAGGGAATTTGCGTCAATTTTTTTGTTTATCAATATTGATAAAGTGAGAGAATAAGGAGAGAAAAAAAATTGCTTGAATAGAATGCGATAATGAGCTTATCTCAAACAATTTTTCATGGATTTTCGTAGCGACGTGATAAAACAAAAAATATGTCCGAAACGAAGAGAGATAGGGATATTTATATAATAATCGTATCCGTGGCTCTCAATTGGCTCTTCAAAAAAGATAAGAACTTAAAATTTTCTATTTCCCTTAGATTCTCAGATATACAAGTTAAGATGATGGGTGTAATTTTATCTCCGAGCGACTTCAATATTCCCAATCATCGTAATTGTGATGGAGAATTGACGATTCTGACATTTCCACTCTCACTCTTAACCGATGATGTTCATAATTTATGATTTAACCTCCCGGCTCGAGTCGCCCGATGCGAGTGAGAGAGATGTCGGTAGTTTTACGATGTGCCGTATAACGACACCTGCCATGGAAGTTGGAAACGACTGGAAAGCTCGTTCGTCTTTGGGGGTGGCATTCGGGATGGGGTGGATGGGTGGATGGTGGTGGTGCTCTTTGTAGCGTGCACTTAGCCATCCCCCTCTTACCCTCACCCACTCCCCACCCCCCTCCATACCCTCCCGCACCGTCCCCTGCTACCCATACAACTTTATACACACTCGACATTCATGAGAAATCGATGAAAAACGAATTAGGGCTCCTGACGAGAGGAACACATACATAAAAAAATGTGATAAAAAGGAGGGCATCTTCTTTTTTTTTATCCATGCATAACGTTTTTTTTCGACTTTCAGCTTGGCGACAGGCCGAATCCCGAGCTCAGGATCATAACCAGTGTGTTCAACAAGGTACAATACCGATGTAAGTAGATATTTTCAAATATTCTTAGGCAATTTGGAATGGCGAAATTTTATAGAAAAATGTCACGGTTAAAATCGCCTATAAAAATTATCTCAGATAAATTCCGCAACAACGGAGTCGAGTCATCCGAGATATTTACGATAGCTCGACACGAGCTTAGATCTCTTTCGACATGATTTAGGTTGAGTGACTATCTCAGATTTTATTTAATACGATAAGATAATCTAATTATAATACGATTACCTCATCTAAAATGATTTACGAGTGAAATATCCGATTATCATAAGTATCTAATCATATTTAGAAAGCTGCACTAGAACTGTACAAAAATTTAAGATTTTTATTTGTTTAAACAAAAGAAACAAATGTTTTTCACAGAAAAATCAAATAATTACATTATCTCTTGTATTTTTACTCTCAAAATCCGTCAACCCTCGTACGAGAAAAAAAATGGAGGCAACTTTTCATAAAATAAAGTGAAACCTCAAGTTAAATTAATGACATTTTTCTGTAGAATATTGTCACAGCTGCATTACTCTTTCTCTCCACGGCCATTTTATTTATTATCCGGATGCTTTTTAACGTCTCTGCCACTTGCTGGTTTTTACCCTCAACCCCTATACATCCGCCGGATATGCTACACGAGTTATCTGGTGCGTGAAGCGCGTATTCATCTGATGTGCCACTCGTGGTGGCAAAAGAGAGTACCCGAGGACGACGTTAAAAAAAAAAAAAGAAGGAAAAAAAAGAGGAAGAAGAGAGTGAAAAAAAATACGTTGCATCCTCTACCTTTTGGAAAGACCCTCACTAATTGCGCCAGTGACTCCTTCCCCCTCGTCTTTTTTAGTTTTTTTTTTGCTACCCTCTTTTCAACGACTCCATCCTTTCCCCCACTATGCATCCGCATACACCACTTTCCTTTCTCCCGTCAAGGTTTTTTCATTTTCGGACACGTAACACCCACCGAATTAGTGTCACTCCTTCAGTAAAAAAAAAATTGCAATTTGTGGGAGGACGTCTTTAGAAAATTTTCTTTTCGAATTAATATTTGGGGTTAATTACGGGAAGGAACAGTCGAGATTATTTATTTTGTATGAGGAATAGTAATTATTTTTATTGAAAATTTAATACGGAAAAATAAAGATAACCACTCGTTTCTAATTATCTCGGCAATTATTTTAGGTGTCATAGGAAAATGATAAATCAAAAATGAAAGATATTTTTTCAGGTACTCGACCCTTGCATTTCAAAGAAAATTGATTTTTCAGTTGAATTTAGAATGAATTATTAATATTTGAATGCATAATTTAATCGTTGGATGATCGTCTTGTTGTCAAGATATTTTGTACATAAATGAGATAAACGTTTTTGGGTCTAAAAAAAATTAGATAAGTATATTCTTGTACATTATTATAGCAAAATTTGATGCCCGACATTTTCACTACTTGGGTAAGATATTGAGCCAGCTCTTAGGAAAATTGACGTAGTCGAAATAGTCCCGCCACTGACAATAATGATGGTAGAGATGAAGTACAAAGATAATAATAGTACCAGTAAAACCATCTCTTGTTGGCAGTTACTCGTGGTATATAATCCGTTGAGAGTTAAAATCGCAATTCGCAAGTGACGACAGACACGGAAGAACTACCCCAATACCCATTAGAGGAACAGAAAGACTGAAGCAATTTAGAAAATGACGGATTCTCACGTTTTCCGGATGAAATTTCTTTATCTTTCAATTTAGTCATTAGTAATTCGACTCATCTGTTGACTCGGTAAATATCTCATAAACAAAGCAGAATTTGATCTAAAAGATAATAAATGAACTCATCTGATTCCAATATTCATATTGAGATAATACAAAAATACCCATTTTATTCCATTAATATTTCATAAAAAATAAGATAAACAATTTCCTTAAGTCATCTGAGATAAATAAGTAATCAGATTGTTACTAGTGAGATAATAAATCCAATCATGGGAGCGCTATTAAAGAAGTAGTGTGCAATAAATATTCGTAACTTTGGCTACTCACACCTCGGATTTCCCCTTTTATTTCACCTTTCAACCCCCACAAGTGAGGGATGATGCAGTAAAAGGAGAGGTTGCGAAGTGGGTAAAGGGCGTAGAGATACGATAGGACAGCTTCAGACAAAATGACAAATAATAACGTGAGAGAACTCGACGACGGAGAAATATCAACTGACGACAGTAGAAGAGGAGGAGGTGAAGGGTGAGAGGGAGAGGGAATGTGAAATGGGGGATGAAAGAAAGATGCTGGCATGATTAATGAGACGCATTAACTTCGTCCTGAATGTGGAAAACAAATTGTAAATGAATTCCATTATCTCCCTTGTAATTCCTATAATTCACTCGGTTTCATAATTCTTCTTCTGATTTTTTTACTACTTCACCCACATGTGCCTCAGTAAAATGAGACCAGAAAGAAAATAAAATAATGAGTGACAATAATTTGCATCGCACACCAACAGAATTTGATGGAGTCATCTCAAATAATTTTCTAAGGTACTTAATGTTTGGCTTTTAAATAGCAATTAATTTTTAATTGAGCTTCCAATTAATTATGAACATTTGAATACATTTTTCAATCAGATAATGATCGCCTAATGTAGAGAATAGTTTGAGGGATGAGATAATCTAATAATAATTCAATTACAATTGGTACAATAATTAATAACAATTCCAGACTGAAAAAAGGCTTCTCGAGAAAATAACTGCAAACATAATTAATCAAGAATGACTAGGGAAGTATAACTTCAACAAAAATAACTCAAAACAAAACTGCAGTACAAATAACTCCAATAAAAACGCTTTCAGGAAAAAAAACTTTCAGGCAATAATACTTCACACAAAAATATCTTCAAGAAGTTAAATGGAAGAATTTTATTAATAAAAATAGATCTCAAACATGTTCCATTTGTAAAATAAAATATGTCCATTTATAAACGAAATAGTGAACATTTTATACAGTGCAGTGACAATTCAATGAAATGCAAAAGAAAATCTTGACACATCTAGGCTTCCACAATCCGACGATCACTTGTTTGCGTGTAATTCTGAAGCTGAAGTATTCAATTCTGAAGTTAGAAATTCAAATTATATTTGTAAAAGTTCATATTGCCTAGGATTATTTTTGCAAAAGTTTATTTTAGTCAAATTACATGTCCGAAACATGTTACTTTTCACCTGACGTTCTCGAAGTTTTTTTGCCAAACTTGTAAAGCTATTTACTCGCGATACGGAAAAAAAGACCACCATTTAAGACAACTCTAATCAGTAATACATTCCGACACCACTGGATTATTTCAAATTTCAAATAAAATCTTTTTTCTCGTTTTCTCAAAAGCCACTGGAGCAAAATAGGTCGGTAGTACCCAATCCTGCATTTCTCAATCCTCGAGAAAAACTTTTCACCGCCTGCCCCCTCCCCCGAAACCCCATCAGCCCCCCTGAAAAAATCACCCTCTCTCAGTTACAATCGCCTTCAAACTACGTCTCCCCCTATTTACACGGGCAAAAGTAGCTCCCACATAACTACAGCAATAACTAGACAACTAGAAGTGATACCAGCGATACTTGAAGGGGGCAAGCGGGGGGTGGAAGGGGTGGAATGGGGAGAAATCCGAGAATACAGAGGTTGTATACTTAGGACACATGTGTATACGTAGAAGTGAACGTGGAAGTGAGTGAATGCAATGTACCTAACTTGAGTGAAACGAGTTAGGGGGTCGGGGGGAGGAGGGGGCGGTTGGGAGAGGTATAGGGGAGAGTTGAGACTGAAAAGCTGCCTTTAACTTGTGGTATACGCTACGTAGCCCATTTCAAGAGAGGTTTGGTTAGGTTGCAATGCCTAACCCTTGCGTTTCCGAATGTATTATGCACGTTTTGTGTGCTCTCACCACACCCCACCCCCGCCCCCCTCCCCTCCACCACCCCCGGCATTTCAACTCTCCCCCGTCTTTGTTTGTTTTTTTTCGCTCCATCTCACTCTTTTATTACGACTTTTTCTTTTCCTCGTTTTGTTTTTTTTCGGCCTCTTTATGCAAGATTCCCGTGCGAATGTTTACGTATTGGCGAAGGAGAGGGGGCGCCTCATTCTTGAGGTTGAGGGATGTGTTTACTCGTAGAGTTTGTACAGAGCGGTGAAAGTTACTCGTGTATTATGTAAGATCACTCTGGGGGATGGTATTTGTGAAAAAATGTAAATAAGAAAGAAAATAGAGAAGTTTTCGTAGTTTTAAGATAGAAAATTTGAGGTATGGAATAGATATGGGTGATCTAATTATTTGAGATAATTTGTAAGGTGAAAATCTGTGATTTTGAGGGAAAACAGGGGATTTTTTGAGGAATAACGAATGCCGTGGGAGCGAAAAATGTAATTTAATGGTTTGGTGTGTTCAGATAATCTCCGAGATAAATCCATTCTAAGCAAAATCCAATTTAACGTTTTTTGAAGCCGGTTTATTCCACCGTTTTTGAGATTTTTGAAGCGTATAGGATACCGATCCTGGTTCTGAGATTGAGTCTGAGTCTGAGTGTAAGTCTGAGTCAGATTCTGACTCTGACTCTGAGTCGAAGTATGAATTTCAATCTGAGTCTGAGTTTGACTCTGACTGTGACTCTGACACTGACTCTGATTTTATATATTCTGATATATATAATTGAAAAACGAAATATAAATCCAGGCTACAGCGATGTAAACGTGATTATACGCGCGGGATCATCTCTAGTAGAGCAAATTATCTCAATATATTTTTGAGATAATGAAATGTTGTTTTCCCGTATTCTCTGCCGACAGATATCTAGAGGTTTCGCGCGCTTTGGGAGATGATTGTAGTTTTAGTTCAGATAATATTTCGGATAAATGTCTAGGATGAGTCCAACTGTATCTCGAAATTGAACTGCAGTTAAATGTCAAGTCTCCGTGGCTCCAATGTTCACTTCGAACCTCAATTTGTAGAAAAATTCCCCCCCTTGAAAGACGGAACTCATCACAATGTAAACACATACATTTGTGTAATAGAATGAGCAAATGGATGGAGCGGGCGCACTTCCAACCCCTCAATGGGCGGTCCCCTTTCCCCTAATGTACAGAGAAAATAGGGGGAAAAACATCGGAGGGACACTTTTGTCGGATTAAATAATAATTATTAATGCCATGTGATTGCAGCACAAACAGCCTCAGTTGGTCATCTATCCCTGAGGGAATTGTTGCCAGAAACCGATGGCTACATGACCTACGAGGGTAGTACAACGCATCCTGGCTGTTGGGAAACGGCAGTATGGCTCATACTGAATAAACCGATATACATCAGCGCACAAGAGGTACAATATCAATATTTTACAGAGTTATATTTTTTCTCATCATTCTGTATGAGAACTGCCATGGCAAATAGAACTCCACTACATAGAGAGAAAATATTTTTTGTATTTTATTTTTTACACTTCTTTACCTCATTCAGTTTGCATTTCATTTATTTAATGGGTACAAAAAAATTGTTGATTAAGTAAACACAACAAAATAAATAGCAAATTGCTCCGTATTGCGCAACGTCGATCGATTCTGCCCCAGATATATTACTTGGCTTTTTCCTGGAAGACTTTTCATTTTTTCGAGAAAAATTGAAGAAATAAAAAAAAAATAATAAAATAGTTTTTCTTGAAAGTTTTTTTTTCTCGATATTTCTCGATTTCCAATGGACCTCTTGAGGTTTCTCTTATTCAATCCATTCTACAGTTGTACGCACTCAGAAGACTGATGCAGGGTACAGAAAAAATCCCAAAGGCACCGCTTGGCAATAATGCCAGGCCACTTCAGGGCCTTCATCACAGGACTATACGTACAAACATTGATTTTCATAAACCACCAGATGCCAAATGCCCATCGATGAAACCCGATACACGTTATAAAGGTATTTTCATAATTTTCATTGAATCTACTGATATATTTACCATATTTATTCATCACAATAATTCAAAGTTTATCGAAATTGAAAAAGATGAATTTTTCTTTGCAGCTAACACGTGGAAGGACGGAGCCCTTCCGCACAATGGCGTATGAGCAATTAATCAAATTTCATTACCAAGAGAATTCACTGATTTTAACCGGTATATTTCTACAAGAATATTTTAAACAAAGATGGATTATTCTAAATTAACGGTGAAAAAAAACAATGCCAGTGCTATACAATGCGAAAAAATTGTGCTTTGTCGTGCATGTTTTGATTAAAATTTGTTTTTTTTATTCGAGTGATGATGGACAGAAATATATTGATGATGTCACCGAAAGCTGGACTTGTGAAATGAGACGGTGAGAATTTTTCTTAAATTAATTAAAAACGTGAGTTTTTTTTTCATACCCGAGAGAAAAATTTGTATTTACGGTCGGAAAAGAATATTTTGCGGACTCGGACTTTCCGCTCTACATAGCAGCCGTAATATAGATTTTTTCGTCATTTAGGTATTAAAAGGAAGGTTTTTGAAGCATGGAGGAAGAAATATTTATTCTCCTTTCTAAAAATTATTTGTTTCTTCAATTTTGCTTCTCTCATCTGCTCATAACACAGGAGAAAAATCGAAAATATTCCAAAAACTGATTAAAAAAATCAATAATTGAAAGAGCTTTATGTGTTCCGATAAGATAATACTCGAATCACCTACGCAACAAGATGACAAAAAAATATATATATATAAAACCCAAAACATCCAAAATTATTGAAAAAGAGTGAATTGTTCGGAAAAGAACTATTGACAAAAACTTGTCAATTATTTTGTAGCATGAGATAATATACAAAATGAAATACATGGATAAGTGAAGGACATAATTAAATTCTCAAAACTGTCCTTCATTTCACGTGTCACGCGTGGTGGCCGAGAATTTTAAATCAAATATTTCCAGAAGGGCTCGCCCAGGTGTTTTGTAATTGTTGACGCTGATTCGTCGGACGTGACTAATGAAACGACATTTAAACGATTTAAACAATGAAAATGAACAGAAAAAATGCATTAATTTAGACCAAAAGTGAATTAACGATTGGGATAAAAAAAATAGAGTTTAGATGACAGATGGATAATGTATCTGCTAAATTGACTGATTGAATGACCGATTTTTAATAAAAATTCAAATTTTTCTTTTGCAAAAAAATGAAAGAGATGTTCGTTCATTTTGTAAATTTTTCAGTATTCAAAATTTATAAATAACTAATTGGTCTATCGTATTTTGTTGATCATTCAATTGGTCAATTTGATGGATTAATATCCTGTGCTTTTGTATATAAATTCAAGTATAGGCAAAATGGATAAAATGGAAAAAAAATCTAGTCTGACAAAAAATGAAGAGTGTATAGAGAATAAAATTGTATATTAATGAAACAAAAGGACTTTACCTGTATCGATTAACGATTGTGGTTAATGAATAATGGATAACAATAAACATAATGTTATATTGTATAATCTTATCTATATTTATTCCAACTCCTGTCTGCATGTCAATCCAAACTGGCCATTTCTAGTAAAAAAAAAAAAAGAGAAGAAATTTTAGCATCTCAAAACGTAATTTTAATAACGAGATAATTTCACATAATTATCTTGCCTAGGCTTCTGGACTTTGAAGAAAGAAATTTATAATCAGAACGTATACCTACTCATCTAAATTTTCCTTCGAATTTGAATGAATTCACTACTTAGTACCCAAACTAAGTAAAATCCACAATAAAATCAAGTCGGACTGAATTTGGTCAATAGTTGGGGAATGAGAAATGAACACCATTGTACACCATTGTGCACCTTGAGGGATTCACACCAGTCGCATCTCCTTCGCGAACCCTGAGTAGTGCTAAGTGCCGGTGAGGTTTATTATATTGTTCGAATTTATTGAAAATTATCTAATTTATATACCTTCACTAGGGAAGGGGAGAGGAAGGATCCGTACATCTACCCAAGCATACTGATTTTCAAATTTTTATCTTGATACGAGCAAATTATTACAACTAGTATTCCGGGTGGGAATAAACGATGGAAACAAGGTTTAATCAGGCTTGATCCAGGATTGACAAAGACTGCCCGAGCCTCGACATCCAAGATTGGATCAAGCTTGAACGAACATTGAAAAATAACTATCTTTCCAAGGCTGGAGATCCCACCGTTGGTTGAACCTTGAGAATCGAGCCTCGATCCAACCTTGGATGTCATGATTGGATCAGGGTTGTAATCCAAATCTCGTCTAAAGATGCGTGTAAATCCTGATTCGTGCTGGACGAATCCTATTCTAAAAAGGACAGACGGGTCGAACTCGCAAACTATCGAAATCTGTCACACCTATTCCTTATTAGCTGAAACTGACGACACTTGCGCCAATAATTCTCATGGCGTCCAGATTCCGTAACCTCTTATAGTATATTTCCGGCCTGTCGTTATGGGGTTTTTTACTCGCGTGGAGTTTGGTGAGCCGAGCCGTAGGCGAGGCGGCCAACCACGCGAGTCAAAAAAC
>JAPYZN010002183.1:0-12775 GCA_030522865.1 Psyttalia lounsburyi
CTTTGCCCTCAAACCTCCCCTCAAAGCGAATTTTGGCAGGTATTGCAAAAAATTAGGTGTGCAACACGTGCGTATCGTCTTTTTCGCCTCGTGTGATCGACTAGCACTCGTGCGAAAAAGTTCTACTTTACGCACTAGTTGCACAATATACTATTTTTGTGTTTTCCATTTTTTTGATTCAATAATTCCAGCTCCTTTAGACAATTTTAATTCATCAAGTGTTTTTTTGTGGTTACAATTGTAATTTTTTTATTATGATATGATTTGCTAAAACATTTCATTTCAAAACTCCGGATCTCCATACATTTCCAACTATTCTCAAAAAGTTAAAATAGTTTTTTCCCGCAAATAAACCGAAAATAATATAGTATTATTTTGATGATAAATGACAATTTCATTTACAATTCCATAAGTATATTAAATTTTTCCGTGCGTTATCCCACAAAATCCAAGGATTTCAATGCTCGACAGTCCCACCGAACAATTCAAACCAAAAAATTACATTTCCCTCTTTCTCCATCTCCACTAAAATCGTTAACCCCCCATCTCAAAACCCATTTTTATTTTCTCAGTGTCCTCGATTGGGCGTGGTAGAAGAGAAGATGATTTATCCCTGTATCACACGGTTAACTGCCAGGATCGTCCGGGCTAAACGACCGCGGGCTTCCTTTTCGTGTATCAGCCGTAATGCACTCGGCTTCACGCTATTGTGTCTCCGTTAAAACTACCCCCTCCCCGCTTTTGCCCTTCCCCCTTGGCTAATGTACAAGTGAGTAAAAGGGAGAAGTGAACATCGAAAAGTACATACGTATACCCCCACTCCTCCATCCTCCAAATGTGCCGAGGCTGAAATTGTTATGCGCTTTCATATACTGCCGTACAACTCTTGGTCATTAACCCCCCCTCCCCCCTCCGTCCAATGATCGATGCCCATTATAATATAGACACATTTTCTCTCTCTTCTTATTGTTCACCTCATGGCAGTAGATTTCACCGGCCTCGATCTTTTCCTCAAGCTTTTGTTACATCGATTTGGTTTATTAATAATCCAGTGATAGCCTGATCGATTCCCACCACTGGCACCACTTACCAAGGGCTGGCAAGGATAAATTAATTGAAGGACGAAACGATTTACCGGTGTTATCAGCTGTCATTATCATAAATTAAGAATTATGTGTTTTTCTCGAAACACACGAAATTGAAACATTAGAAGTTTGGGGCGCTTTCTGGTCGTCTGGATATTTTTTTTCAATTGCTTCTGGCCCACACTCTGAGAGAAAAAATTTGCTTTGACTTGGATGAATTACTTAAGAGAAAATATTTTTATTGTTAATTTTAAAGGGCTAAATTTATGGATACATTTTTTTGTTCAGCCGGAGGAAAATGAGTATTTCAAAAGTTAAGAATCTCTTGAAATTAAGAATCGGCATGAGTTCGCCGATAAATTCTCGTAGTTTGGATTAATAGTCTCTGGAAAATTTTGTCTACTATTCAAAAATTTTCCAACTCCTCTGGATTTTCACCGAATAATGTAATTTTATTATTGAAAAAATCAAAAGGATTTCGGCGCTGGGAAGTCCATGAACTCGTTAAAAAGTCAATAAAATTAAAATTTTCTATTCCACTCATTGGCATATTTTCCATAAAATGACTCTTTCTGAAATTTTTAACCGATTCGGCTGTTCTCTACAGAATTTTTCAATGAAATTTTTTCAACAGAAATAGCCAAAAATTAGAACAAACTTCAGTGGAAATGTAACAGAATTGTCTACCGTATTCGCCAGGAATCGCTACAGGATTCTTGCATGCGTGTTTTATCCGACTAACCCTAAAATTCGATTGTTTTCCAGCAGCGGCGTCCAGAAGTCTCCGAGACTCCGTAGTCAGCCTGAAAAAAGGAGCGTGCACCTGGCGCGTGCCGCAACAATACAAAACACAAAAAAAAAAATTTTCGCGAGAGTGAGATCCCCGCCCAATAACTATGCAAGACATAAAACGAATTAGCCCTTAGTCCAGGGAAAACAGTTAGCATGAAATGCAAAAGGGCACAGTGTGCAGCCATATGGAGTCACGCCCACGAGTTGTATAAGCCTTATGTCACATTGCCTCGTTTTTCCCTTATTTCAGGCCCTAGGTATACATTACCGATTCAAGGGTGAGCATCGAGCCCGGCCCCATACCCCTCGGGGGCCTCTCCATTCAGTGCCCACAGCCTTTTTCAGTCCTTTGGAGACACCAGACACCTCTCGCCCGTGCCCATGGGACAATCCGATGTCAAAAGTCAACGCACAAGAATCGATGAAAAGATGGGAAAGTAGGCGAAACCGTACCTATCATTTTTCAAACCAATTGTCAAAATAGTTGTTGAGGTTTTTTTGTCCTCAAACTGCACTATTAGAAAAAGAAAAGAAAGAAATTTTTATAAAGTTGCCTTTACTTCTGTCACGAGGTAAAGCTTATGGTTTGAAAACTCTTAACAGCAAATCTCTCACGGTAAAAAAAAAATGTTGTAAGAAAAAACATTTTTTTAAACGTTCTTTGGGTTCAAGAAATATTGTATTTGTCTGAAAAATGAGGAGAATTAAGTCATAAAAGGACAATCATTACTGAAGCAGTCAAACGGTTCTTCTTCTAAAAAATTTCCATTAATTTTCAGAGGTCGATGAATCTGCATTTCACAGTTACCATTGACTTTAAATGAATCTCGATTTCAACTGACAAAATTATTCAGAATTCCAGGTAAAATTAAACGTAATAGAAATTTCAAAGAAGTTTATGCAAAATTTTACGTAAAAATTGACCAGAGAGTGCATTAGTTAATCATTCTATGGCATTCGTGGATTTTTATTAACACGAGTTTATTGCGCTTTTGTACATAACGTATAATTATTTTATACGGCAACTGTCGTCGACCATTTTTTAACTATATATTAAATCCGATGAATACATAACGTTTCTTACAACTTAAGCTTATCGATCTACATAATTTAGTTGGGTTTGCTATACACGAGACTATCTACCGTTTAGGGGAGAAATAAATTATTATTTATGAAACGCCGGGTATTGGTGAAGTATAAAGTAGAAAACTGATGAGTTCAGTGGAATAGTGGTAATACGTCGATTCATCGATTGAAGAGTTATTACCGATATCTCCCCACTTTTCATTTTTTATCAATTCGATCAATTTTGCAAAAAGTAATGTTTTGAACTATTCCCATTGTTCAGTGGCTGAAGAAATTTTGAAAAGCCTAAAAACAATAAAATTTAAAAATCAGTCAATCTGATCTATAAAAATTTACAAAAAAAAATGAAGAATGAAAGATCGATAATAATTCCGTAACGTGGTTTGAAAAAGTGAATATAATTTTTCAGTAAATTGTAATGACACTCGTGGAGAATGTATTCTAATGACTTGTAAGTTAATTTTTATAGGCAAATTGAAAAAACCGATCGCAATCGATAATTGACGAGATGTGCGAAAACAAATTTTTCACCACTCTATTCCCAAAATCCTTATTTGCTTCAGAAAGAAAAAATAAATATTCTTTACAAGAAAACAACAGAGATAATTTTCCAATGGCAATATTGAAAACTTTGAGAAATACGCGTACGAAAAAATTTCTATTGAACTTTCTGTTAGTTAGTTAAGCGTTGCATAAGAAAAATTGTGAGAAATAAATGCTGTTTCCATATGATTTATCTAATTAAGATAATTGTAATAAAAATCCAGCCCTCAATATTTATAATTTTTTTTTCTTCGATTGATTAAACCAAAAGACGAAAAACTCCAATAGAAATGTTTTCACACGTAACAACATCCCCCAAATTCCTTAATCGTAAATAATTCTCATTCGTCGAGTACTTTTCAATTTTCTATGTACAGTCTTCATACTTTCATATTTCATTACATTATTTTATAGCTCGAGTAACACACCTTTATCTACAGATATCGATGTCTCCATTGGAGCAGTGAATTAACCCCATCAATCTATGATGCCCATTCGCTGAAATTAGCCATCATTATCGAGTAATGATCAGATGCAATCATCGACGGCAACATACCTCATTAATAAAACATCAGGACGACTGTCTCCTTCGTTAACTCCATTTCACCCAAACGTTTCGAAAACACATGAAAATCGGATTAACCCAGGGAGAGATCACTCCCGATGATGAATATCCTCTACATTGGCTTTGTTAAGAAGAGTGAGTGTGTTATGGGTGCGGCCATCCGTTACAGAATACATACACATTTAATATTCAGTCCTTTGTTAGTCATCGCTCTAGGAACTTATTCCCAGTGGATGTATGTACATACTTCATGAATTCTGTCGTTCATTCGGTGGGTAGGTATGAAAGCCGATGAAAATGAGTGACACGTGGTTATCAATGTTCTGAGATATTTTAAAGGTCTCGCTGTGATGGAGTATTGCTCCTATTTTTGGTAATTTTTTAAGTATTTTAAGAACTTTGAGAGACATTTCGAGGGCATTACTCGAGGGCCAGAAGATTATTTAGTAGACTGATTGGAGGAGAAATTTTTACACGGATAATTTGGTCATGATGTGACTAATTATCATTCTTTTAATCATTTCCAACTGTAAATTTAGTCGTATCTGACAGATTTAAAGATATTTATGGAAAACTGATGGATTTTAATGGGAATTATGTGATGCCTCCAATCTGTAAACTCAAATTATAAAAGAAATTGCTGTACAATCATCAACACCTCTCGTTAACTCTACAACAAACGTTCAGTCAAACAAACGATCCTTGAATCTTGCTGTAATTAAATCGTTTGTTTTCTAATAATTTGAGATCACTATTTTATTTATTCAACTCGTTTTCGCGAAAACTCAAATTCAGCTATTCACTCTGCACTTTCATTTACTCATAGACAGTCTTCCTGATATTCCCGCAGATAACGAGTGCTTCTGGGGTTTGTCAAGATGATTGGTTGATCAATAAAGTAGATGTCTATTGACTAACAATGGACGATTAATAAGTTTCTACATCAGGATGACTCATTTCTCTGTCCAGAGCTTGGAAATTAGCATTTCCACCATCCACAAGCACTAGCCACTCTAAGCTGTCATTTCCCCCACAGGTTGACGGTGATCAACGGTCGATCAGCAATCGCCGGCTCAAGCAATAATCAGTACTCCAGGAACAGCTGAAATACTTACTTAGACGTTAAGCTACCTCGAGGAGTTTGTCGCAGATGCCATGAGCGCCCTCAGTCTACCCTCGGATGCGAGAGTATGGGAGCCCTCAACAAGTGAACATGACCGTCTTCTTGCTATTCCTGAGGACAACGAGTCGCTCGGTCTTCCGGGATTTTCCGTTGGACAATTCTCGGAATGCTTGGGCGATCAACGAAGTAGCAGCAATGAACAATGGATAATTATCTATATAAAGATGACTTATTCCTCATTTTCATTGCATCCACCAGCACTCAATTGTCCACTCTACGCTGTCATTTCTCCCACAGGATGACGATGATCAACTATTGATCGACAATCAGCAACTGGGGCACCAAACAGTACTCCAGGAGCAGCTTAAACACTTGCTTAAACACTCAGCTACCTCCTCGAAGAGTGCGTCGCGGGTGCAGTGAATGCTCTCAGGCCACCCCCAGTCCCAAGAGTATGGGAGCCCCCAACAAGCGAAGAAGATAGTCTTCCTGATAGTCCTGAGGACAACGAGTCGCTCGGTCTTCCGGAATTTCCCGTCGGACATTTCTCGAGATGATGGTGGTGCGACCTGACAGCAAGTCTGCTCACATGAACGGGAATTGGCACAACGATTCGGGGGCCGGCATTCCCCTGCTGTCCATGGGCCGCATGACGGCCAGCTGAACCTGCTCCACCAGTTGTCAGACCTGCCTTCACCCTCTTCCACTTTGCCCTGCGATTTTGGAACCAGATCTTCACCTGGACCTCCGAAAGCTTGAGAGCGTGAGCTATGTGTGAGCGCTCTGTCAGCGAAAGGTATTTCTTTGCGTGGAATTCTCGCTCTAATTCTAGAAGCTGCTCCGACGTGAAGGCCGTCCTTCTTCGGCGACCTTTACTGACGTTCGCCGAGGCTGATGAGACTGAGCAGTTCTGGGAGAGACCGGGCTCAGTGGTTACTCCCTCGTCATCAGATTCGGGAGATATTCGACCACTCTCGGAACCTGGAACCAAAGTCAGTTGAGGAGAGGTAAGTTTGAGGTTTAGACCGAAATATCTAGATTTTTCAATAACTCTTGAGTTGAGATATTAAACAGAAATCAGCGGTTTCTGACCTGTTTGTTATTTTGCGGAGGACTGGGATTAGTACGCATGATTTTTTTTTTATTAACTGTTCACTTAGAGTTAATGAAAATAAATTTCAATAAAATTTTTTGTTTCTTTCAAGTTCACTCAAGTTTGTAAGCTGTTTCGGCAAAACCGAATATCGTTTTTCATCTGAGGTTTCTTTTTCATATAAAGAAAGATAATGAATTTTTATCTACAGAAAAGAGGCAGAGTGACTCAAGCTATTGCTAAATCCACTCATACGCTTGAAATTTACATCACTATAATTAAAGTCCAATTTAATAAACTCATTAAGTGGTATCGTCCAGGAAAAAGCCCCGAAGCCAACGACTCAAACGTGTAGCTCATTCGAGGCATTAAAGACAAAATATGTGGCAAACAATGTCACAGCGTTACATATAACAACGATGCATCATAAAATATTTGAGAGGCCTCGTCACCTCGTAACATCAAACTAAACCTTTTTTTCAGTGCAATACTCAAACAAATTACTTGCTACGAAGTTTGCGGCAACTCTATAGTTGAGAATACTTGATAAATTGAATTTTTTGAAATTTTTTCCTCATAATATATTTGAGTCACGGAATTCGAAATCAGTTACGTCCACGTCATTAATTCTATTTTATATGGCTCGTATGTTTGAGTCTAAATTCGACAGTATACTTTTTAAAATATTTAATTATTGATTAATATAGGCTTTGGAAAAAAAATTCTCATGAATTCATTAAACTTTTTTTTTTATTCATTTATTAAGCATTTTAGAACTATAACATTAAACAATTCTATTGAATTTTCGGTCAGTTTTTGGTAACTTCTATTGAAATGTTCAAATTGAAACTATTGAAGTGGCCGATTTTGGAATCTTTTGTAATAAAAAACTCTGAGTTTTCTCATTTTTTTTTCGTGTGCACAGACTGAAAAAAATGTTTAGCGATCAATTTGTGAATAGCTGAACTACATAATGAGTTACACTGAGAGAAAAATATAATTTTGCCCAACATATTCGTATTGTACAAACAAATGGCCGAAATTTCAGTAGGAAAACTTGGGTTTTGACACACTGTGTAAAGTGAGATTTTGCGCGCTTTTCGCGTGCGCAAAGCTTCACTTCGCACGCATTGTGTCAAAAAATAGGGTTCGATACTCGCGGGCATAATGTGTTTAGACCCGTGGTATTTGCCTTCGACTCGTGCTATAAACCTCCCATGAGCCCAAAAGCACTTTCCCCCAATCGTATCGAAATATGCTATTAAATTATTGTCAGAGAAATATTTGATTGATAAAATTATATTTTGTTCAGTGTAGAATGCATCTCGTGACACGATTTCTCAGAGAAAAGGGAGAAGAGAAGACCCTTGGGAGTATAACGCGAACGAATCACCTGTGCATTTAGTCTGCCCTCTCGTCGCCCGTATTATCTTCTCTTTATTTATTCAAATATCTTCGACTCGACGGGTCACTTCCGTGTGATACCCGGTACAGCGGGAACTTACGCCGATGGTGGTCATGCGGGGTTGCACAGTGTCTTTACACTCTCGTATCTTTCGTTGAAAATCAATGAATTTGCAGTTGTTTCTGTTGATGATCGTTCAAATGAATTTCCCGATAATTTTTCTACTGCGAAATACAAGTTTTGAAACTGTTGCAGAAAGTTCTCAACTGGATTAATCGGGCGGAGGAAGTATTAGTAATTGGTTGAAAAAAAGTTGTTGGTATTGTTTTCAATTTATGAGATATTGGAGTGTAAGGCTGGATGACTCTCTAGGCGAATAGCGATCTTTAGCCTCTGAGACGTTCACACCTGTCGTATATCCTTTTATGGACAATTTACGGGTCTTGTTTTCTCACGTATACCAATCGGTCACGTTGTAATCTACTCTGAAACCATGGAATTGCGGATGAAAATTGGACCATCGTGGGAAGTGCTTCTTCAATTCAAGAATATTATTTGTCACACAAGCCCTTTCTTTTAACTCGAGAATGCAGCGAGAAAATTTTGTCATATTTTGGAGAAGTATTTAATTTTTGCAAATGGTGAGAATTGGTAAAAAAAAAAAAAGAAATGAAACCCATTGAACTAAAAAAATTTCAAGTTCTTTTTTAATCCACAAAAAAATTAATCCATTGTGCATTATCCATCCGTCCTCGAGTGGGGTAACTTGAATATTCATCCCCGAGAGAATACCGAATATCCAAAATATCACGCTTATTTCATATTCGAGAGAAGCATTCCCCGAAAATTATTTTTTTCAGCCACTAAAGAGAACATTTGAAAATGTAAATGGGCGTACTTCCAAATGCACTCGGTGAAATTTAATCATCTCAACCTGAGATGCCTCACCTATCTTTTGGAGCTCTTATTCCGAATTAATTATTGCTACTATCTATCGGCGTATTTCATTAACCCAATTACATTCTATTAAAATCACCTCTTCGTGACTTAAATGAATCATGTCGCCGGCATTCATCTCCAGCGGAACCTCGAATTTTCGTTCATAAAATGTAATGAGATTTTGGAAAATGTGGAAACCCATCTCATGACCTCATTTACCTTGTATTAATTGTTACGCCTGGAATCCTTAAGTTCACTGCGGATTAATGCAGAGAATGCGATGATCGATTTCGATGAATGGAGATTTCGCTTCCGTAGGGTTTTTTCAGACATTGCACACACTTTGCGGGAACCTCGATCCTCCCATGTCGTGTTCGGGACTTTGGGGTGCCTGACCAATGAATAAAACACTCGAAATTGTGGAAAAAAACGTACAACAGATGGCGAAGGGGCGAGAGGGAGAAGGTGGAATGTTGGAGGACAGAATTGGATTCGAGAATTATTGAAGATCGTTGAAATTTAATTTATGCATTCATAAGAAAAATTATTTAAATTGACGAATCAAGGATTTAAGAGGAATTTGGAAAATATAAGAAAAATGGTTTGTTCAAACTGATTCAATAGTTTTCATAAGCTTCACCCTAAAAACTCGAATGTAATATTTGACAATGCTAATCGATTATCATTTAATTAAAATAAAGAACTTCAATTTTTTATTTGGGTCAAATTACTGCCACTGCTTGTAATTGGATGCCTTCATTTAATTTTATTGGAATTAATTGAAAAATGGGGAATACAAATTTCGACGTCATTCAAATAGCTAAGTTCATGGAAATATCGGTAAAGCAAATTGAATAATGACGTTGACGTTGGCATGAATAATTACTACTTCTCATACGCCTCGAATTTTCATCACCGAAAATCGATCATTATCCGCGGGTAAATGACACACATTGCCCTTATTCCAAGATAAATTCGTCTCACTGAATGAGTCGCGGCAAATCTTAATGTCATTGCTCCATTCATCTGCTCATCTGTACCCACCGGAAGTCTTTATAACAATTTAAGGACCACGAAACGAAAATCTATGAATTTTTCCGCTACGAAACCGGAGTGAATTTTTAGACGTTTCCGAAGAGAGTCTCGCTTATTTTTAGGAATTAATATGGAGAATTTGATAAACCGCAAAGATGTTCCCATTATTTGTCGAGTACATCGACCGATATACAAGAGAAACGTCGTTACGGTGCCCATGACGTCACACGTGAATGACGGATTCCCAGAAAATTTTTAATCCGCTCCGCATACGAAGTAGGCATCGGCTAGACATCAATAAACCAATCGATGACGATCGGCCATTCAGTGACTGTCGTTCAGCCGCAATATACGTGACCGTAGTTATATCATTCGCATAAGTATTTACCGTTCTATATTCTTCCTTCCGAATGAAATTATTCTGCAAAAAAATGATTTATTTGGATCGAATAAAAATCATCATTTCCTCCTGTTTTTCATCAATAGAAATATTTAATAGTAAATATTCCATGAACAAAACGATATTAATTGAGTTCCAATAGTAAAAACATCAAGTGGAAAAAAATTCTTGAAGGCAAACTCTCGATTGAAAAATTTGTAATGAAATTAAAAAGCCCACTGAATTTTTTCTAGAATACTATCCATCGGACATTGTAAAGGAAGCTATTTAATAGAGCTTAAATGCAAAAATCCTCTAACGAAGAAATTAATCATTCATTAATTCATTATCTTCCATTTTTGTTAACTAACTAAATCCATCCAAAAAGATTTATTCATATTAATTCCAGCGATGAAATTCATTGAAGCCTTTCACTCATTTCAATTGAAATGAAGAATCGCTGATTTCCATTTCCGCCACTTCATGTCTACCTAAAATATTCGTCCTATTTCCAGGGGCATTCGTGAAGGATCATCTGCGTCAAGTAATAACGAATCAACGATTTTCTTGACCCGTCGCAGCCACTGCATTAGAACTAGTCGTTCAATTATAACCGCATATACTGCTGGCGGAAAATCGAAGCTGAGTTTATACATAGATAGCGTGTGACGATAAGGTAATTTGGGAAAATGGGGTGAATGCATGATGCGGTAAATAAGGAAGTCCGTTTTGAGAAAATGATTGGATTTTAATTGAGGAGAGGGAGAACCCGATGAAGATAATAACTCCTGAGAAGTTTATCGTTACGAGTAGTATTTCCTTCATTAATAGTGGCTGATCTAATTGAGAACGGAAATATTTCATTTACAGCGCCGTTTCATGTGATTATGAGGATAATGTATTCAATTATTAATTTGTCAGTCATTTTTTGGAATTTATAACGACTGATTTAATATGATTTTTTAGAATCGTGAGTATTCAGTTTTTAATACTCTTTTGCGTTTCTAAAAATTTAGATGAGGTATAGATAATTTCTGTCATACTGCGGCTCTGTTGTGTAATTATTTTCAACTCTGAGTGATTAAAATTTTTTCGACGTTGGACTATTGGCTAACATCTGAATTGAAAAAGTAACGTATATTACTTAATTACCCGTGAAATTTCATGACAAATAGCTTGTGAGGTTTTGAAATTTTGTTGAAAAATATTCGAGTTCTTTGGTTATCATTAAAAATTAGAAACCTTTTGTGTGGATAATTATTATTGATTACGTTTGGTAATTGGATTTGGCCTC
Organism: Psyttalia lounsburyi; assembly: GCA_030522865.1. NCBI lineage: Eukaryota > Metazoa > Arthropoda > Insecta > Hymenoptera > Braconidae > Psyttalia > Psyttalia lounsburyi. Next base: position 11,340 of record JAPYZN010002183.1, read on the forward strand.
CCGTGGGCCAATGAGAGTTCAATGTTTAGTAGCGTAAGGTACTTCCCAAGTAAAATTACAGCAGTTGTTTTTCCCAATTATATTTTGACCAATCGGAGCGCAGTATTTATGAGTTTCCCGCCGTTTTATTTCGAATATTTCATTCTAGTTGTTCAATATCTCGCAGTAGCTCTTCATTTTTCGGTTTGTTTCAGATCGAATGCAATATTGAACAGTCTCCGAAAATCGGGTTATTCTATACTAAAGTCAAGATAACTTTATCCTTTGCTTTTAGGAGCGGGGGCCATGGGTACAAATGGAAATTGTCTAAACAGGGGGTCTGACTTCAGTATAGTAATATCCTCGCAAAATGCATCATTTCGAAAGAGGCCCTACAGATATTATTGATAATAACATCCAGGAAACATGCCGCTTAATAGGCTTGAGGACTAAAGCAAATTCAGAGAAAATATTTGACGGAAAAATTCTACGGTGAAAAAGAATGTAGATTGAATGGCACTACTTCTGATGACACTATTACTGATATTTAATAAGACTGGGGGATACGAGAATAAGAGAATTAAATTTTATGTTGAAAATGGTGTTGATCAGAATAAATATAATTCTGTGGAATTTATATGTTCAAATCTTCCACCTTCGAAAGGTGTCCCTGCACTCGTCTTGGTCAAAATCCAATTGGAAACAATAATTCGGCAAATACCCCTCGAGCTTTAAAATTAATCGGATATTTCCCTTCAGCTTCCCTGCAAACAAATGATGTGGCCAAGTTTTGTAGAAAAATTTTAATCTGCAAAACTTGACTCCCTCATTTGTTTGTAACAAAGCTGTCGGGAAATATCCAATAATTTTGAAACTCTTGAAGGAATACTACTGATTATTATTCTCATTCAAATTTCAGCCAATAAAATTGCACCTTTCGACTGCTTTTTATATAGTCAACCCAAAATTCAATTTCACTGGTAATTTTTCATGTTGATATATCAAAAAAATCAAAGATTGGCCAGTCCACGTAACCCCAACCGAATTTGACAGATAGAATACTATTGTGTTAATTGAAATAAACAAATTTTAATTTTGTCTCATGGTGCTATTCCATTGGTCGAAATTCAGATAGAAGAATAATACCACTCCAGCTGCAAAATCATCGGGTTATCATCATTTTCCTTAAGGCCCGGATGGAGGTTTCTTATCTCCTCCCCTCCCCCCCGATTCCTCTCGCCCATACTCTCAGCCATCTAAGATGGCGGATGGAGAGGGGCATAGAGAGTCATTTTTTAGATTGTATCAATCCGAAAAACAAGGCACAAAATAAAAAAAGGGCTTTGCACCCCCCTCAACAATTTTATTTCTGATTTTTTAATTATATTTTTACGACACATTTATGAAAACTCGCGACAAAAAAAGTTATTTACGGATCCGGGTGTACGTCCAGATTA
>JAPYZN010002184.1:0-13125 GCA_030522865.1 Psyttalia lounsburyi
TAAAAGAATTTCTGAGCCTCGATGTAAAGCCCCCAAATTTGCATTTAAATATTTTTTAATGAAATTCCTTCCAACTTTAGGATGCAAACGGCACGACAATCAGAAAAGCATTCCGTCAATTATCTTTACAACTTCATCCCGACAAGAACGATGCAGCAGATGCAGACGTAAAGTTTAGGAATGTAAGTAGACCACAAAAATCTAAAACCTGCTACCCACCTACACGGCGAAAAGAAATAATAATTTGCCAAATATTTATTTACTTGAGAGAACTATTTATTTCCTCGAAATAAATGAGCCATCTAAGTAATTCCTGAACTTAACAAATCAATTAATTAATTAATTAAGAAAGACAATAGGAAATTTGTAGAAAATTAATAATCACTGGAGCAGTTCATCCAAGATCTCAAAACATAATCGTTCTCTGGAGCACAAATGCTTGTCACAAATTAGTCGCTCCTAACCAATCAAGGTTCGTGACGCATAATTTGGAGCGCATGCAGGCAATGTCAGAACGGGCTCATCGGCCATGTCGTTGGTGGACCTAGAGTAGTCATTTACCAAAATTTTTAGTGAAAAAATGGATAGTCTAGACTGGGATTCAACCCCGGGACCTTTCGATATGCATTGGATGTTCTTCCGACTGCGTTATCTGGCTTTTAGCCACTTCTTCATTTCACATTTCTTAATTTGCATCACTTGGAAATGATCCTTTGAAGAGAATGAGCTTCAAATAATCAACTACTTCCCCTCAGTAAATAACTACTTGCGTTGTATTTTTGAACTCCATTGCTTATATTTTGTTTCTTCAAACAGCTTGTATCAGTCTACGAAGTTCTGAAGGACCCAAACCGTAGAAAACACTATGACAATGTGCTCATCAACGGCCTCCCCAACTGGAGATCTGCCGTGTACTACTACCGTCATGTACGAAAGATGGGACTGTTGGAGATGAGTGTGATACTCTTCAGCATCATCACAATCGGCCAATACCTGGTAGCATGGGCTGCGTACTTCGAAAAACGCTACACATATGAACAAGTATTAGGTAGTAAACTTCAGAAGCTCCAGAAGAAGAACAAAAAGGGGAAAATGGAGGTTCCAGATTTAGCAGATATTCTGCAAAAAATTCCAACACCCAGTGTTTACAACACCTTGCCCTTCCAATTGCCCTGTTGGACTTTTTACTCTATCGTTGGAATTCCCTCGACTATACGAGCGATTAGAGAGATGATTGAGGAAAGAAAACGCAGGAAAAAAGAAGAGGAAGAGGCAGCACTAGCTGAGGAGGAGGAATCCGAGCCTGAGCCAGTTCCAAGAGGTCCAAGAAGACGAAGACAAGGCTTCACACCTCAAGAACACAGCGGAAACTCTACAGAATCAGTGAAGAGAGAATTTACGAGGCCAAATCATGTACAGGAGAAGCCGAAAATTGTTGGAGGTCTCTGGACCGATGATGATTTTCTTGAGTTGATAAAACTTGTGAAGAAATTTCCCGGAGGAACTCCGGACCGATGGGAAAAAATCGCAGATGCCATGAATAGGACTGTTCATGAGGTGACGCACATGGCGAAGAAAGTGAAGGACGAGGGGTTCAAACCTAGTCAGCCTACTGATGAGTCTCCAGTGGATTCGCAGCCAAAGAAAGTGAAGACACGAGCGGAAAGTGGTGAGGGAACTGAGTGGAGCCAGGAACAGCAGAAGGCGCTGGAGTCTGCTTTGCTGAAACATCCAAAGGGAGCTGCAGGGGATAGATGGGAGAAAATTTCTGCCTGCGTTGACGGAAAAACAAAGGTGTGATTTTTGTTTACTGTTCTGTTAGTTTGTGGTACTCCCTTATTTCTCTTGAATCAATTGGGTATCCGATAAAGACAGATTTTAATGGGAAACTGAACAGGTTCCGTTGCCAGGAAATGGGATATTCTTGATTCTATTCTAAACGGATTTCTAAAAATTAATGTTCGGTGATAATTTTTGGACGTATTATCGTATATTTTATCTTGACCACTTTTTCACCGATCGTTTTTAACTGATATTTTCGGTATGTGAGGAATTCAAGGTATTAACAGATAGCTTATTATCTATATCAATAATTGATCTATAATATCCGACGATTAACACTTCCCATTTCTCCATTATTAGTATGTATGCGCTATATTTTTTCACATTACCATGTATAATTTCAATTGAAATTAGATTTTGTGAATTCCCAGAGACCAATTTTTGCCAGTGCCATCTCAAATTTAACAGGATACCGACAATTTGTCGACAAATAGTTGACGTACTGTTTGCTGGGTTATATATTTGAATAATACCAAGATCACCAATTTGATTAAAGCTGTTACTTTTCTCCATTACCAGAAATTTGAAAGAAAACCGAATTTTGTTTGAACATGAAACAATTGGGTTAAATTAGGTTTTAAGAAAATCAATAAATTCTTTAATAAATACTTTTGATAATATCTATAAATCGATTGTACTCTACTGAGCTTTACATAATGACGCCTAAATTTTCTTAATTATTATCCAAATGCTTTTAACAAATCCGTATGTTTTTGTATTCTTCAGGAGGAATGCCAACTAAGATATCGACAATTAGTAGAACTGGTGAAAAAAAAGTCACAGACCCAGGAACAGCCTCAATGAATCTCTGAATATCTCAGCATGTAAAAAGCAGCAGAATTTAATCATCTCCAGCTTTGCATAACAGCATTACAACTCCCAGGACCAAAAAGAAACTCTGTGGCGACTTCATCCGTTAATAAAGTCTCGTTCAATCCGAAAGCATGAATGAATCAACAAATCTTCCTACCTTCAAAAATTCCAAAAATTCTTGATATGTAAATAAAAACCCCAAAATTTTACTTAACAGAAAAGAAACAAGATGAAAATCCTATTGTAATTTTGTTATAAATAATGGTCTTGAATGTATTTATTTAATAAATTTATTGATCAAATTCGTCAATGAATTTTCCTTCGATTAAGCACAAAAAATCTGTCCATATTTAATCCATATTTACACAGAAAAAAAATAATTATGATCAACCATAATCAATAAAAAATATTTACAGATTTAATTTCGCCTACGTCGAACTCTGGATATCCTCCAGGCATTGGGCTCTTCATATTTATTATACAAAGGCTCGAGACGTTGATTTTTCTTGAATTTACTCAACTTCGTAGGATCACTGAACTTGAAGAAAGCAGGAGCAAACTCTACCAACCATTTAGGATCAATAGTGGTCACTTCCCTCATGTACTCCTTGGTCGTCTGCACGAGTTCATGATAAATCACCCACTCGGGTTGTCTATTGAATAGAGCACTGCTGGGATGAATGTAAACCACTTGGCTATCAACAAGTGTTCTGTAGCCCTCCTGTGGATCCTTCTTGGCAGCATTCCTGAAAAATCCTGAGCATACGGCCTTCTGAATCCTCACTGTATTCTTGGCAGCCGACACAACATCCAATTTATGCCTATCCATGATTCCCAACAATTGCTTCCTCACATCCTGTGCTCGCTTTAATGTCCTAATTTGTACGAAATTCTCGTAGCACCAGGGATTACTGAATTTATTATTTCTCCAGGAGTTGTAAACAGCGAGAAGAGTTAAATGATCTCCCTCAGTCTGATTGAACTTTGCTTTCTTCTGATCTGCAAAAGCCTGCTTGTCCTTGGGTCTGTAGAATACATTTTGTACTGATAGCATACTAACAATTGTCAATATCTCATCAGAGCACTGAAGATGAACACTCATAATAAGCATTTTTGATAAATTAGGTTCCAGTGGAAACTCTGCCATCCTCCTTCCTAGCCTCGTTAACAAGCCCTCATTGTCAAGAGCGCTGAGACTGTGCAATGATTCCAGAGCCATTATGAGGGACTCAACAGGTGGAGCATCCATGAAATCAAAATGCAACAAATCATTGATGCCCATTGTCTTTAATTGCAATACCGTCGTTGCTAAATTAGTTCTCTGGATCTCCGGCACTGGAGTTGGCAGCATTTCGTCTCTGTAAGCTCGCTCGGTATACAAACGATAGCATTTTCCAGGTCCAGTACGTCCAGCGCGGCCAGCCCGTTGCTTGGCAGCTGCCTGACTGATGGGAGTGACGATGAGACTGTCCATTCCAGTTTTCGAATTGTAAACCTTTTGTTTGACAAATCCTGGATCGACTACGTAATAAATTCCATCAATTGTTAAACTAGTTTCAGCAATATTTGTTGCTATTACAACTTTCCTCGATCCAGGTGGAGCAGGCTCGAAGATCCTTGTTTGCATTTCAGAAGGAAGGGCAGAGTAGATTGGCAAAATAATCAGTTCAGGTACATCAGGACCCAGTGATTTCATTCTTTCATAAAGAATCTCACAAGCTGTATCGATCTCCTCTTGACCAGTTAAAAATAGCAAAATATCTCCAGGAGGCTCTCGCAAATGAATCTGCATTACAGTTATCAATGCAGCATCAAGATAATCGGTTTCAGGCTCTTTAGTGTACATGACTTCTACCTCGAATGTCCTTCCAGGAATAGTGAAGATTGGGGCTTCGAAGAAGTACTGCGAGAACTTGACAGCATCTAGAGTCGCACTGGTGACGATGAGTTTGAGGTCTGGACGACGTCCCACAGCCTGCTTCAACAATCCAAATAGAACATCAGTATGGATTGTACGTTCATGGGCCTCATCCAACATAATTACTGAGTACATTTTGAGATCCAGGTCCACAAGACACTCTCGCAGCAACATACCATCTGTCATGTATTTTATATTCGTCTCGGGACTTGTGCAATCTTCAAAACGAATTGTATACCCCACTTCCTGCCCTAGCCGACATCCAAACTCCTCAGCAACTCTCTTAGCTACTGACATGGCTGATACCCTCCTTGGTTGAGTACAACCAATTTTTCCTCGCGATGTGAATCCAGCTTCTGCTAAATACTGAGTAATTTGTGTTGTTTTTCCCGAGCCAGTTTCCCCAATGACAATCAATATCTGATTATCCGTCACAGCTTTCACCAAGTCATCCCTGAGTTTGTAGATAGGCAGAGTCTGGCGTTGCTCCAATAGTGTGAGATTTGTCTTTTTACCGAAGGACGATTTTTTGCCCCCAATCACGTGTTTCTTCCATTCAGGCAGATCTTGAGTCTGAAGGCCAATTCCCCTCATGTTGGAAGCAACTTGACGACTTTCAGCATCTGGCAACGGATCCACCCAGTTTTTATTCAAGCCCGTTGGTGCGGAGTCCATTTCCTGTTCTCGTTGCAGCATTTTTTGCTCCCGTCGTTCCTTGGCCAATGCACTCTGCATCATAGCAGCTTGAGCTAGGGATCCATCAGGATTCTTGACAATTCTCACTGGACTGAGATCACCCAGAGCACGTCCATGCCCATGGAGGAATGGAGGTTCCTCCTCCACCAGTTCAATCTCGACATCTTCCTCTTCATCGTCTTCACGAGGTAAAACTCCAGTCTCCATATCGAACTCTGGAAGTTCACTCCTATCTATGCAGGAAGCAGCCAACATCTGCTTTATTTCCCATTTTTCAGGAGATGAGAGACGTTGCACTCGAGGTCGTGAGTAAGTTTCATCCTCGTCCAGATTTCCCTCGAGTTCCAGCAGAGAAGTCGGTCGATCTGGATTTCTCAAGTGTTTCTCATCCTCTTCAGCTCGGCTAATGGCAAGAATTGGATTCAAATCACGCCCAGAGTCCTGATCAACGTCTTTCATGCTCAGTGATATTTTCTGCCCAGCAACACTGAGAACTTTCACGTAAACTTTCTGACCCTTCGAGACGACATCACTGGCACTGGCCACCCTTCCCTCCCTCCTCAATTGGGAGATGTGAACCAGACCCTCTGATCTTCGTCTGAGACCCTCCAGTTGAACAAAGCAACCGAACTGAACTACATTTGCTACTTTTCCAGTATAGACTTTACCTACCTCTGGATCCACAGGGATAACATCTTCGTTTGAACGTGAACGTGAACGACTTCGTTTGTGCTTGGAATCTTTGTAGTAATGATCACGAGAGTTGTGTTTACGATCGGTTTCTGGGGATTTTCGACGACGTCGATCTTTGGACCTGGAACGATCACGAGAACGTCGACCGCGTTCTCTGGATCTAGAACGATCCCGAGAACGTCTGTCTCGATTTCGATGTCTTGAACGGTCACGAGAACGAGATCTGTGCCTTCTGCTTCGTCGAGAGGGACTTCTAGACCTGTTTTTTCGGTCCTTCGAACGTTCACGTTTGGAGCTCTCTTTTTTCTCTGGGGATTCGCTGCGTTTTCGCACTGGTTGAACCTCTCCGTTGGTCTGCAACGAGGATGGGGCGAATTCTTCCAACGATGCCATTGCATCTTCCACAATATCCACATCGTCAGCAGGTATGGGGGCTTGATTTGCCACTGCTAAGCCTGGGAATTTGTACGCCAAGTCGTCCTGTTTAGTTTTAATGACGGGATCAGCAACCGATTTCAAGGGCTTCATGTGCTGAATTATACGTAGAATATTGGCGATGAAGGAGTCGGAGAATGTGTCTGCTCCATTTTCGATGAGAGCTTTTTTAAACGTCTCGAAGGTTGTGTTCTTTTTGGAGAGGTGAATGATGAATTGGGCGAGGATTTTGTGATCATCGTTCTGACCGAAGTGATTCTCCAACTCTGCACAAATTTTTGAGACCAGAGAGAGGCGCTCTAACTCAGCTACCTCGTCGATCTCCATTTTTCAAATATAATCGCTCACTTTTATGCTCACTGTGTTGTACTTTTTTTAACTGTTGAACATAACTTTGAACATCACAACTGTCAACAACGAAACAAAGCGTTTATAATTTAAGGTTATGAGAACAGATCTAGGGCGCCATGACAGTTTTCAACAGTGGCGGTCGCTTGCGGCCGGCTCATTGACTTGTTATGTACTTTAAAATGAAACATTCCATATATATTGCCTATGTATTGCTATGAATTTTCACGAGAGACAAAACACTAAATAAAACTGTCCAATCACTTTATATATTTTTTCTTGCAATCATCACTCGTTAAAAAATGTTTTCCTACTTTATTTAGTTGAACATTGATTTTATTAATAAAATTCTGATGATCTGAATGTTACTCGGATGATGAATTGTGAATCTTCTTTCTGATTCATACATGCATTAATAAAAGTGTTGTTTTTTATATCAATGTTTAATTACATAAACTGCTCACTTTTTGCTATAAAATGTAGGTTTGTTTATTGCTGTATAAAAAATTGCATTTACTTCCTATTTTTATAATCATAAGGCATCTTAAGACACGTAATAATGGATATTTTGCGTATTTTCTATTCCGGGTTGATCATAGGTTCTTCAATGTTCAAGACTTCAACCAGTTGCCTCCACATTTCCATTGTTATAGTTGGGATATTGGCAATCCTGTTGACATTCCCAGATGCTTCTTGTTCTTCCTGAACTGCTTTGGGTACTGGTTCGATGAGGAGTTCATCTCCTTCGCCTAGAGAATTAAAAATAAATCAATAAATGTGTAGTTTCATTATTTTCACAACAGCAGAAATAAAATTAATAGTTATTGAACTGCTCAATAAATATACTAAAATCTAGTGAATATGAAGAAATTATTGTGAGAATATTATTTGGAATACTTAAAATCCAAAGGGTAATTTTCAATAGCTACAGCAAGCTGATAATTATGTAAAAATTAATCGTCATTATTTATTTGCCTCTACTATAGTGAAATGCACGAAAATATTTGTTATTTCATTGCATCAGATCCACATGAGGATTCATATTTGGCATTACAGCATTTCTCCAATTTTTTTGGTAAAGTCCCAAGGAAAGAAAAACAAAATCAATATTGAATTCTTAATACGTACGTTCACATCTAGTAGGGATGTTAGAAATATTAATTCATTTGTTTTAAACCAAAGTGAAATTAATATTTATTGTTTCTTTCTATCAAAAGGAAAGAGAAAAAATATTTTGTCTCCCCAAAAATTTGCAGTTCACAACGAAGAGCGCAATTACTCCAAAATTATCCCAATTCGTTTACAAACTAAAGGTTTCCAGGGTTCGGATGGCGATCTGGACTATTAATTTTTCGACAAACATTTTTTGTAAATTTTATATTGAAAATTATCCTGAATCCTATCCTTTATATTCCAAATCCCATCCAATAATATCCTGCTATATAAAATTCTCTTTTTTGATGTTTAAATCCAATGAAATGAGATATTTACCAACTGTCAGTGCCATCCTGCCATCTCTAATCAGAAAAGAAACATGCAACATATTCTCGATAGTCTTCCCGAATGCATGGGGATTGATAATGAGCCGGAGGACATTCACAGGCTTCTTGGTACGTTTATAATGCTTCTTGATCAACTGAGCAATCTTCTCCACACTCTTATCAACAGGATCATCATCGTCGGCAATGGATGTGATGGTCTCGGGCTGTTTGGCTGGCATGAAGGCGTCTTTGGTGCGATTGGCAACTCGTGGCTTTTTCTGTTCTGCCTCATTTTTTGGAATGGGCGCCATACAGTGGAGAAAGCTTAGTGAAGCACCACATGGCTTCACGAAAGCTGTTACTTCTCGTGTCAAGAGTTCCCAATTTGGCTCCTGTACTGTCTCATCAGCCAAATTACATACGTACTTTATCTAAACAAGGAGATAATTGCCTTTATTTTGTTAATAAGTACATATATTATTAACAATAATTTAGCGATGTATTTTGGGGAATTGATCATCAATTACGACAAACTGCTTAGACAATTCATCAAACATCACTCAAAAAGTCAAGAAATTAAATGCATTTCAGAAGTTTTTGATGATTTTTGAGGGGCTAAATTTTTGAATGACAATTTGAAAATCCATTCACTGAAGCTGAAACCATTTTCAATTTTATAAATTGCTTTTGGCATGTCCGTTGAAAGTAATGATTATTAGGATGATTGACGTTCAGTTTCAACAAGTATTGATTTTGATACAAAAGTAAAAGGTTTTGGGGTTTGAAATTACAAAGAAACCTATTTTTCTGCAGATGAAAAAACTTTCTACTACCAAAATAGTCTCAAAATTTGTATCGCTTCTGTTGAAAATATTCATCATTATTCAGCATTTGTTGAATTTTATAATAATAGCAATTTCTTACTATATTTTGAGCGTATTCGGCTGCATTGTAGGGATTCGTCCCCTGATCCAGAGACTGCATGGCACCTCTGATGACGTGTGACGAGCTTTTCATGACTTGAGAGTCCAGGAGAATCTGATCCTGATTAACGACTGAAACAAATGACGAAAAATCAGTTGGTGGCTTTCATGGATGAGATTTTCACGAATACCATCGAATCCAAGGACAATATGATGATGGTCATGAAATATTCTCTCTCTCTGAGACATTCTTCATAAAATGTTCCATTATTTCATCATCATCACCCTTTCGTCCGCATCCAATCAAGAAAATATTTCTCATTATTCTTACTTTTGTCATCAATATCGAGATGAATGTTTTCCACTTCCTGAACAGTCTGTTGGAGAACATCGAGAGATCCCACAGTAGCATTTTCCTCTGTAAAGATATGAAAGGAAAATAAAAAATCAATTAAACAAGGGAAAAAGGTAAAATGAGATTGCAGAAACAACGAATAATTAGCGCAATTGAGGCAAAGCTTTTGTTGTGTCGTTAGTGGACTGTCAATCGATTATCAAATACGTAGGTCAATTGGCAAGTGAGGGCTCTGATGGTTTCATCTCCACTTAAAAGTTAACAAAAATTTGGCCTGGTCTCCTGTCATTTTATTACGCTCCTCCAAGAAATGCTGTGATCCTTCAATACAATTCAAATTACAATTATAACATCTCACAAAATTCAATCAGCTCAATCTTTTTGATTAATTAAATATGAAAACACTAGTTCTGTTGTTTAACTGAGAGCTTGCTTCCCAGGACGTTCCAATGAGATTAGGGTCCATAAGTCTCAAAACTACAGCCAATCCTGAGCAAATTAATCTTCATTTAAAAAAAAATCTTGGGTAATTTTCTAGTGTTTTTGTTGATCAACGTCACTCCTGGAAATTATTTCCCCCTTAAACATTGAAAAATAACCCAGAAAACATTTTTATTTGACCGTCAAGATCAAAACTTTGAGAAGAAACAAGTAAAATTCCTGCATGCTTCCTCCGATGTTTTACTTTGTGACAGGCTGACCTGATAAATGTTCATTCTTAAAAACTTACGAAGCATGTTGGTACGATCCAGCATCTCCCTTAGTTTCTTGTGACGAGCCTGAGGAGATTCATAAGAAGATTTCCTTGATTCAGAACGTCTAGGACTCGGCAGCTCCGGCCAATTATCCATTTTCGTTTATTTTCACCACAATGCTTGAATACGTAAATGTTACACAACGTCTGAGTGACAATTTCGTGTCTGTATCGAACGATTAGAGTCTAAGGACACTGAAAACTGTGAAGACGTGTTGTCTTCACTGATCAAAACAAACCAGAGACTACCGGCTATTTCGAAATGATCGGGTTATATACGAACCTACCTAACCTATTTAACCTATTTGACTGGATCACTAAATCCTGTCATCGACGTTTATAATATCAATTATCAGTTTTTGTAACTTTGGTCAATTGGTAAAAGAAATAAATAATAGTGAAAGTGTGACCCACTCATTTATTTTACCAATAAAAAAAAATCAATGACAAACATTACCAACAATACGGTTAGCAATGCATTACAATGCTACACTAGTTTCACTTCTCAAATAACTTATTTTTAGATTTTAACATGTTTGTCATCGTTTATGAAAAAAAATGTAATTAAAAAACTGAAAACTTGAGTTTTAAATAAATATATACATATATTTTTTTAAACCAAAGAAAGAAGAAACAAATTAAATAGTTGTGAATTAAATGAGTTTACAAGAATAAAATTAAAAAGAATCAAATCAGTAGAATTTAGTAAAAGTTAGGAACAATTTTTTAGTTTCCAGACAAATAATAGGGCAACGAAATAATAAATTTTCTAACGTCAGATGAATGTTGTGGCCCTGAAAAGGGCCGATTTTTTGGTGAATTATTTAAGAACTGCTTTTCTCCGTCTTCTTGGGAAGTAGAACTGCCTGAATGTTGGGAAGGACTCCACCCTGAGCAATAGTGACTCCAGACAGGAGTTTATTCAATTCCTCGTCGTTACGGATGGCCAATTGCAGATGTCTAGGAATGATCCTGGTCTTCTTATTGTCACGAGCAGCGTTGCCTGCCAACTCGAGTACCTCAGCAGCCAAGTACTCCATAACTGCAGCCAGGTAAACTGGAGCTCCAGCACCAACTCGCTCTGCGTAGTTTCCCTTACGGAGGAGACGATGGATACGACCAACTGGGAATTGTAGACCAGCCCTGCTGGAACGGGTCTTTGCCTTTCCCTTGACTTTTCCACCTTTGCCGCGTCCAGACATGTTGTTATACTGATATTTCAATATTGATTCACGAAGAAATAATTGAAGAATGAGTCCCAATCTCGAGAATCGCCTTTTTATAGCTTTTTACGCCCCCACCAGCTAGCCAATAGCAACAGAGTACCGACATACAGGCAGGCACAGCGCATCTGATTGGCTCGGCGCTGCGTGCGCCAATGCCACTAAATAACGAGCGTTCCCAGTCCCTGCACAATTTTACGGCGCTCTCCAGTCTGTAATCAACTCTGAGCATCATGCCACCCAAGGCCAGCGGTAAAGCCATGAAGAAGGCTGGAAAGGCTCAGAAGAACATCACCAAAACCGACAAGAAGAAGAAGCGCAAGAGGAAGGAGAGCTACGCTATCTACATCTACAAGGTCTTGAAACAAGTTCACCCTGACACTGGTGTTTCAAGTAAAGCTATGAGCATCATGAACTCCTTCGTCAATGATATTTTTGAACGTATCGCTGCTGAGGCATCCAGACTGGCACACTACAATAAACGCTCCACCATCACTTCTCGGGAGATCCAGACCGCTGTTCGTCTTCTTCTTCCTGGAGAGCTGGCCAAACACGCTGTTTCTGAAGGCACCAAGGCTGTCACTAAATACACTAGTTCCAAGTAAATTGGAATACTTCTAAAACCATCGGCCCTTTTCAGGGCCACAACAATTTTATAACGTCGGCAATGCAGTTCAGTTTGTGGTCTTTAGCGTATTTTATTTATTGATTGTTTTTTCTGAGTCATTTTTGCACTACATCATATATCAAATATGTTGCTAATATTATTCGCAGGTCGTATATACGACAAAATATAGAAACATTTTGCGAACTCGATCAAATATGCAGCTTTTTGGTTGATTATATTTCAATTTCCGAGCTCTGCACTTTTTTGTAAAATAATAATTTCCGACAACTATTGTATAAAAAAAAAAATCATCGTTGAATGATTTCTTGTAGGAATTCATGTTAATATAAATTTTTTACAATTTTCAACAGGCCGTGTTCACACTTATTACACTAATTGTTTTCGGCTCGAGAAGTTAAAAAATTGGGTCAAGAATTTCTACGAATTTTTATAAAAACAATTCGCTTCCATAAATTTTTTATTCAAGGGATGATTTTTTATTGCACGCATTCTATTATCGCGACAATGGCAGATATTATAATTGGCTTATATTATAAAGAGTTATTAAATGCCAGTGAAATTTCAGAGAATTCATGTGACGTCACAAACAATGTTTCATAGGTTTTTTTTTTATTGTAAGTACATCGTGAAGACCACGCATGTTTTATGGTGGGCTCCGATCGATTTGTTGTAGATTTTTCCTTCATTTTCTGGCTATTGATGACAAAGAGGGTGTTTAATCCCCTTTACGTTTGCCATCAACTGGGGTTTGTGAGGTTATGTTCGCATTTATGAGAAAACGTAAGGATGCGAACAATTCGCATATATTTATTCATACATGTATTTATTATGCAACAAATGTTTAATTCGGCGGAGCGTAACTACGAATATTAAATTATTTATTTAAATGCCGTAGAATTAAGTCAGATATAAGAAATGGTAGTTGTACAAAACCGAATTGACGTGGAGGGCTCCAGAGAGTCGCCCCTCAGTTTATATAAACATAAACAATGATTTTATAGGAAGATAGAATAGAG
>JAPYZN010002185.1:0-17800 GCA_030522865.1 Psyttalia lounsburyi
AAATTATTTAATTTAAATACCTTCAGTAGGGAAGGAGAGGGGAAGGTTCCGTACATCTACCCAAGCATAATGAATTTCAAACTTTATGACTTGATACGACCAAATCATTAAAAGCGACCAGTTTCCGACACTAAAAAAAAAACATCTGAACAAGGCAATGGAATGATATGTGTGGGGGAATGAAGTGATCGGAGATAATTTTTGGTGAGTCCCTAATATACCATATTACCAAAATTTCTTTAAAGGCTTCACATTTGAAACGAATGGACACAAATTTTTCTCTTTTCGAAAATCAACCCCTGAAAGATTGAAAGGCATGCAAATTTCCTCATACGATTTTGGAAGCCGTTAAAGTTAGAGAAATGCTACTGAAAGAATAATGAAGAGGAAAAAGCAGAACAAAAACAGCGTCAATATCGCGGCCTCAAAGGCGCTAGTAAATAATAACTGAGGATCATCGGAGGAGACAGCTCAGGAGTATATTCCAATCGGGGCCCCGGGATATCAAAGAGAGAGACGGGGACAAAGAGGCCAATCGGGGCCCCGGGATATGAAAGAGAGAGACGGAGACAAAGTGAAAGGGGATGAGTTCAACCACATTTTATGGTTTCTATTAGATATTATATAAAACGAAATTGATAGGAAAGGGTGGAGCAAAATGGAACGTCTGCCATAGATAATAATTCGAGATTGGCAGACTCCGCGCCACGAAACTGTCGTTTCCCAGGTCCCAAGTCACAAAATAGTACATTTCATGCCCGAGCCTTGTAAAACAGATGATCGTCTCCCACGTGCAAAATGGCCTTCTGATCTGACGGCATGGAAAACAAACAAAAACCTTTCCCAAAACCAGCAGATGTATACAATCAAGGACAGAGATGTTGCTCATAAAGAAAATACCGGGAAAGAATGAAAATAGTAATGGATGAAAATCCATGAAAGAAAATTGACAATTGGTTACACAGTATCTTAAACGAAGCAGAAATAAAAGTTCTCAAGTGAAAATTAAAACAAATGTAAGTCAGATACTTTTTCATTGCAAAATCACGAATGGAACATAAGTGATACGTTAAAATGCGTATTACCCTATTAATACAGTTTAATATAACAGCTGTATAACCTGATTTTCTCCTTACTACACTTGCATTATTTTTTTTTATTCGGCAGTCAGGATCTCATAAGAACTTCCCGATATTTCTGAATGTCAGAGTGAAACTTTCCAAAAAACTCAAGGAGAGATACGGGTATTTGACTCTCAACTTTATGGGATCTTGACTAAATGAACGCCTATCGATCGCTATCAGATTCACTTTGATCCCATAAGGCCTCTGCTGGAGTGCTCGACCCAAGAAAATTCAAAATTAATAGCTTGTTACCACATTTAAGCCTTTCCCTGGAAAAACTCAAAGAAGGGTGGGGTGCATTTACTCCCATATTCATATCATGTTGACTGAGTGAACGTCTATCCATGACCACCATAGTGGCTTCGGTTGCACTGCGCAAACGCGCGGGAGCGCGACGAGAACAATTTCAAAATTTACCCCTTTTTTGAAAAAGCTCAGGGGAATGTAGAGGACATGAGTTCCCAACCTAATGGGATCTTCACCTAATGGATGCCTATGGATTGCGATCCGAACCACTTCGATCGCATGACGCGCTCGCCCGGAAATGTGAATGAAAAAAACTGACTACATGCACACATACTGACATGCTCCCGAAAACTAGGGAACATCCTGGGAGGAAACATCCTGGTTATGAATCGTCGACATTTCATGAAATTAACGATTTTCATTTTCCAAGTGAAAGAAATAACTTTCTATCGAAAAGTTAAAAATACACTTATACTGGAGAATTACTGGAACTCCTCTTCATGAAAAATCCTAATGACACTCTAATACCTTAGAGTAATATTGATACATATCAACATATAATTCTTGCAACAAATGGACATCAATACAATTACAAACTTCGTGGTTGTATCCGAAAGTTGAAAGGTGTGAAATATGAGATATGTATTTCCCAGTCTGCTGAGTCGGGATAGCCTCGTGAATTACATCTATTGATCAAATGAACTTGTGGGCTGTCTTTGACTACTTGTGGCATCACAGAGAGCTGGAAACCCAAGCCATGAAATAATTTCAATTGTTGAGGAACTTCGAGAGGCTAACATTATATATCAGAGTCTGTACATTGCAATCTGGTATCATTCGCAAAATGAATGTTGACATGTTCAGTCCCGACTTTACTTCTGACACTGACTCTTACTATCGAGAACCGCCAGGTGCTGGATAGAAACTCGTTGTAGATGGTAATTATAGTCCTCTCAACAACAGACTGAGTAATGTTGCAACACCGTTGAGCCCACAAGATGATGTAACACTGAAAACCCAACACACCAGAATTGAGGATTTGCGAATTGATATGAGACGTAAATTTGTTGATACGTGTATATGACTCGGTAGATTACTGAGAATAATGGAAAATAGGTTCGGTAGCCCCACAATATTACAAAATAATTTGAATGTTGTAGTAAAATTCCATCGTTCAGCGCATAGAAATTATCCTCACCGAGGAGTCTACATTCGTAATCTGGAAGCCACACGGTGGACTAATTGGGTAGATATAACGGCTTATGCAAGGAGTAATAGGAGAAACAGGTTTTAACTACAATTGCCAATTTCTCGAAATATACGTTTGCTGAGCCGATCAAAAAAAAAATGCGTACTCGACAGGGACGCGTACCCAGGTACTTACGTGTTGACGATAGAAAAGAATTCTACGACTCTGAGTTTCATGCGTTAACGATAAAATATAATGTCAATTCATATTCTACGTTCAGTAAGTTGAAGGCGTCCATATGTGAACGATTCCATTAAACATTGAAGAGTACAATGTCGCTTCATTTCAGCTTGCGTGGAAACTGTAAATGGATTTATATAATACCAGAAGTCATCTGAGAGTATAATCATAGAAAACAGCGAACTATTCACATGAAGCCTATCGTAGTGACAGTAAAACATGTTAAGAAATTACGTATTTTTTATGCTGACTCTCTTATGAACAATAAGTGGTCAAAGGTCCAACTGAGAGGTAAAGTTCGCATAAGTGAGGTGACACACGTTTTTCATCAAGGCTGTACACACAATTAGACTAGAGAAATCGTATTATCCGTGAAATTACCAAAAAAATCCAGTCACCTATTAATTGAGGGATTATAAAAATGAATTCGTCCGAAGTGAGTTTTTATGAGTAGGAATTACTGAAAATAAAACATCTTATAAAACATCCTATTGAAAAAGTATTAAACATTCAAACAAAAAAGGGGGAGAGTGTAGCTGGGGACTATATTAGCAGCAGGTCATCATCAAAATCATCAATTCTGTTCCTTCTTTCAACTTCGATGCGAAGTTCGACATGATTGCGAAGTTTATTGTGGTACAAGTTAGTGTAGTGGTCCTTTGTCGAGCTGTGGATTTCTTTAACACAGAAATTCATAGTCAAAGTGGGCTGCATTATGAAGTGGCAAGCGGAGTGCGCTTCACCACTGTAGAGTTGGATCTTGAAACTTATATTGACTTGCGAAAATTTATTCCTCAAAGACCGTTTGTGACACAAAAAATGCTGAAGAACTTAAATGTAACACCCTGTAAATACCATTGTCAAAATGAAAAATGTGTTACTGTTTTCCAAGCGGACAATGTATCGATGAAAGATGAAAATGTAGAATAATACCTTAATCAATTTCTCTTTTTCATTAATGAATTAATGAGTACAAAGAAATACGTACCCTTGCCATAGGAAACGATACCCTTAAGATTCCTTTTTGCAATACCTGCCGAAAAAGTTCACTTTTCGGTACGGTTTTTCGCGCGTAAAGGAGTACTTTTCCGCAATCCGCACACAAAAAAACACTTTGTCCTCCAAACCTCCCCTCGAAGCGAACTCTGGCAAGTATTGCAAAAATTATGTGTACAACACGTGCGTATCGCCTTTTTCGCCTCGTGTGATCGCCTAACACTCGTGACCGGCTTTGTCGGCCACTCGTGCAAGCGATGCACAATACTGTTACATCATTTGATGGACATTTTTGAAATGAAATACGCCCATATATCGCTAGGAGCGATAGGATCAATAGTTTCAGAAGTATCGCCGAAAATGTCCAGCCAGCCGAAAATAGCTGGAATCGGAGGACCCCAGCGGTCAAAAAGTTGAAAATCCAAAAAATTGATAAAAGTGAAATCTGAGAGGGTATATCGATCGGAAATCTCCGCTTCGCGTCGAGTGACTGAAAAGTACTTTTTCGACACATTGAGATTGTTCGTAACTCGTGAAAAAAGGGGTTTTTGACTCGTGGCATTATATCACTTGTCTTTGGTTCGTGATATAAACCTCTCATTCGCCAAAAAGCAATTTTTGCACTTGGTACGAAATATCCTACATTATCCCTCGGCTTCGCCTCGAGCCGCCAACTTCACACTCGTTACCACCCCGTCGCATTTGTATTGAAATATACTTTTTGTCACTGCTGCTACATTCAGCTCGTGCCGAAAAGTGCCTTTTCGATCACTTGTGATCGAAAAGAACTTTTCAATCACTTGTGATCTCGTGAAAATTCCGTCTCACTCGTAACGAAATATACTAATCTTAATCTCTAAAACAACTGAAAAATTACTCAAATGAAAAAAAAACAACCGACGGCATTGGAATATGATGGAGTCTATAGGAGTAAAAAATCAGATGGACTTAATTGAATAATAATATTTTTCCGGTATGCTCCTCAATTACTATGTCAATATTGTGACGGAATTTTGAGTCATTTCACAACTTGGTTTAGCTATGGGGTAATTACATAGATTCGAGAGAGAAACGATATTTTATTACTTGAAAGTCTAATTCCCCAACGGACCAAATTGGGAAGCCATGTCCTCGTCACGAAATATGGCCGACAGGACTGTCTTTTACTTGAACATAATTTCTCTTACACTATGCTTTCACATAAAACCCTGAAACCTTGAAAGACTTTCAAAGCTACGGATTCACGTGATGACAAAGTCTCTACTAGTAGAAGGCTACGACACTATAATTCAATTTGCCAAATAATAAAGATAGTAAATTTTATAAACTCAGTTCCAGAAAATATTTCGTTTCGATTCGATTAATAAAAACTTACCTAAACTGATTAAAGAGCTATAGATCACGGAGGATCAAAGCCCATCTACTGCGCTTCTCTATGAGCTCTGGGAAACCCCCTTTTTCAATGCGTTCTTGAAGAGAGCACGAAGCCCCGTGAAATTCTCTAGCTCCCTTAGCCACAAGTGTTGAAAGTCTTCTAGTCCCTGCGGTTGGAAGGTCCGATGGAGTAAAATTGTTGCAGGAATTGCCAGACCTTTTATATTTTAGTCTACTACGGATGAGAAGCTTTTAATCACTCTCCAGAGAGTGTCCTTTAGGGATAAATTATTGGATTTCGGATTCTAACGAACTGCTCACCACTCTCCCACGACGTACGTGGGGAGTATTCGGCGCCTAGCGACCAGGGAGAACACGTCGAAAACCATGAGTAGAAAAAAAAAGGAAAGAGAAGTCGAGTTTGTTCGTTTCCCGAGGTCAAACAACCACCTCGAGACAACCCCAAGTATAAGAATAATGGTGAGTGTTGGTGCAATTATTGCTTGCAAGTGAAAGTGTCTGAGTGAGAAATAACGAAAAATATCGCGTGTGTAACCGAACACCCCCGTGTTTATGGGAGCTCCGTATACTAACCAGCATCGAGTCTCGTGAAGTATGTTTTTACGTTATTCAGATGCCAAACTATGTAAATCGACCCAGGAAAATATCTCCAGTTATGTAATAGGCCTCGAGGTTCGCTAAAATTCGAAATTAGTGCGAGATATCCAGTAGTATCCACAGGAAATCATCCCACTATATCCGGTACGCCTTTCGGACTAGAATTTTGTACGGCACACTTCGTAGCATATTCGGGCCAGATTTCCGAAAAATCAGGTACCCCGGAGCGAGGCAATCCTGATCAGGCCCGGACTGGGGCTATATTCAGCTTGCCAGAATAAGGCATATTGTAGGATTTGTATATCAGGGCTTGATCTGGCTACAATATAGCATGTCGGATAATGTAATTGTTAGTTTTACTGGATCACGTTTTGTTAAAGTCCAAATACACTATGTCGGATATAGTTAATAATAATAACATCGTTATTACTGTTTGCTACAATTATTTTTTATCATGCTCATTAATAATGATAATTAATTTAATAATCCATTGTTGAGTATTAGTATTAAATTAAAAATAATAACGAAAATTGTAGTAAATAGTTTTATTGAAAGAAGTATTTAGCTTGATAAAATGAGAACTGCACTGATTAGTTGTCAAACGATATAATATTTAATTGTAAAGAAAGGGTGATCAAAGTATAATAATCAATCCTGACGTCGCAATTAGGTTGATTAGGTACTGCTCAGTTGCAAGTAGATGTGCTCTCGCCTGCGTTGCTAACCGAACTGCTATGCTGAAGTCAGCATAAGTTTTAACATGAAATGCTACCCCTACCACCTCCATTTTGTGTATGATCGCGTTAGCCCCACTCCTTCGTTTGATGTTAAAAGTTATGCTGACTGAACCATAGATCTCCACTTCCCAGAGGAGATCATCAACGCCGTATTTGTCATTTGTTTGGAAATTTCACTGCCAACGTCGCCAGGATTTTTGTTCCTCGCTGAAACACATGTAACGACTTGCAGGCCTCGGGCCTCACAAGGCCCTCTTTGTCCCCAATTAATTTATGACCCCAGTCGACTCCTTTTCCCAAAATTTTCCTCGACAAAATAATGAGTAATTATTACTGATGAACTAAAAAAAATCGAGAATAATCAATTGAATTCATGAGTATTGTTATACTGAACCGCATTTAGATGAATAAATGGTCATCAGCTTATATAGCCTAGGCTATTGCGTATACTCAACATTTGCAGCGTAGCAGACCAAGTAATACGGGACTCCATCGATCATATTAAAGCGAAGCAACATCGAGCTCAAATAACAACTCGAGGGGTAACCGCGAGAAGCAATACACAGAAGAGACCAAATTTAACACCCACATGAATCTTTTTTCTGCTTGCTTTGTTTTTATTACTATTAATAACCCTTCTGAATGTGTCATAATGACCGACAATTATTATTCTAATCAATGATTTGTTAATGGAAATATTGACTTGCTGCATATGGCATACCCAGATTTCCGGGATTACCGCCTTAGAAGACAGCTCAATTGCCTCATCAGGTCTGGAGCCATTTGACCTGACGTGGCCCGGGTCTGCCAAAACCTGGTTTCACATCTAATACGGTACGGAGGTTACAAGTCCCCAGTTGCCGGACAAGGACCGGACTTTTGAAATCCGGTAACCTTCTCCAGACCTGATGGGATTCTTATTGATCTTTCTAGTCGGCTGTGTGTCCTAGTCTGCTACGCTGCAATTGTTGACTGTATGCAATAGTATGAGCTATATAAGCCGATGATCCATTATTCATCTGCACACGTTTCAGTATAACAATGCTCAGAAGTTAAATTAATTATTATTAATTTTGTTTACTAAATTAACAATATCTATTGATTATTTGGATTATTATTTTTAATTTGATACTAGTACTCAATAATGAATGGTTTCATTAATTATCATTATTAATGATCATGATAGAAAATAATGATTGCAAACAGTAATAATATTATTATTATTTACTATATCCAGCAGGCCACACTTGTTGAGCCTTAGTCAAGCCTGATGATGTATGCCGAAAATTGACCGTTCTTCGGCATGCCCTACTCCGACCTTGGTAAGACCTGATCCGGTGTAATAGACAATTACTTTATCCGGGATGGCGTATGTCAACCAGATCAAGGTATGATATGCAAATCGTACGGTATGCCTTACTCTGGCAAGCTTGAGATATGGGTGGGAGATACGGGTATGACACGAAGCCGTACAAAATTTTTAGTCGAGAATTAGAATTGAATTTTATGAATTTCCCCGGTAATTATTTAAGAAATGAAAAACATCAAGAGTGATAATTCAATCATAATACCCAATGGAGTGAAAAATAACCAAATACGCCTTATTTTAATTAACCAAGGAGTTGAACAAAAAAGTTGCTACAAATAGAAATTACAATGAAAAAAAAGAAACATGGAATAGACTGAATTATAACGAAGACGGGCAGCAGAATGAAACGGTAGAGGTGCACCAGCCGGCGTCTGTTTTACATAGCTACGATTTCCATTATTTTATTTTCCCGCAAAACTGCTTCGTTCTCCCAACTGCTACGCTCAAAAAGACTCTTGTGCCTTAGTGTCACAATGTCCTTACCCTTCTCCTTCTTTCATTACTCGATTTTCTGCCTTTCTTTTCATTTTCCTACAATCTTACCATAATATCGAAGCTTTTGCACAGTTGGCTGTACAAGAGGGAGGTGCCATTTCATTGCCAAATTTTATCACAATTTTTAATACTTCAAGCTGAACGACCACTTGATAACATGCGAGATCGAAGAATACGTATTTTGTATAGAAACCATTGCTACTCTCTTTCACATTCGGTAAGGGTACTTCGAGCTATTTTTTTTCTAATCCCTCCTTTTTAAATGTATGCTAGGTGTCACACGTCATAATGAACTACCCAGGTACACTGAGAGAAAAACGTACGTTTGGCTGAAAATTAATTCTTGGTTCAGGAATATTTTTTACTATCACATAATTCTTGAGCCAATCTTTTTTGTTTCGTTCCTCAAGTATTTTTCATTGTCCAGAGGAGGGAAGCTATAAGGTTTTTCTTTCCCTAGACTATGTGCATACTTAAGGGACAAGAGAAAGAGATTGGCTAAAGAATTATGTCATAGTAAAATATATTCTTGAACCAAGAATGATTTTTTCAGCCAAAAGTACGTTTTTCTCTCAGTGTAGGAATGGACGATGGAAACAAAGTTCGATCAGGCTTAATCCAGGATTGACAAAGACTGGTCAAGCTTCAATATCCAAGATTGAATTAAGCTTGGACGAACATTGCAAAATAACTGTTTCCAAGGCTGGAGATCCCACCGTCGGCGGAGCCTTGAATATGGAGCCTCAATCCAACCTTGGGTGTCATGATTGGACCACGGTTGTAATTCAAATCTCGTCTAAGGATTTGAGTAAATCCTGATTCTTGCTCAACGACCAAAACAAAGATTTACTCATTTATTGAATAAAAAAGCAATTGAAACAGAAATTTGTTGTGAGAATTTTGAAATGTTTAGATTCAACTTAAATTGAAAATATAGAGACAATGGATTCTTCGTAATTTCACGTGGAAATGAAGTTTTCTACGGATACTTATCAGCTCCCCTATCTTTAAGAGGAGTGAAAAAATTTGTCATATAATTTCAACTTGATCAATCATGTGTTATTAATATTATTAGATGTTTTATGGCTCCGGCTGGTTGGATTAGAGTCCGCAGTCTTACGGCCGTCAATCATGTGTTGTTAGGACAAGAAAATGTAATGTTAAGATTTTTGAGAATTTTTTTTTAATCAATTGGTATCTTTTTCATCTCGTTCAATGAATCAAGTTTGGAATATGATCGAACGAGCTCGATGGAACACTGCTCCTCATATTTGAACCAGTCATTGATTTGACGCTGCAACCAAGTCTTGTCCTATCTTGGATATCCCAGTCTTCAACAACCAAGCTATTCCTCCCTCAAACCAAGGCTTGATTATATATTATCATACTTGAATCAATATACGATTTAAAAATGAAAAGAAACTTGATTCAAGGTTGGGTTATCCAGCCTTGATTTCATATCTTGTTCAAGCCTTGTTCCCGTCGTCAGGGTGGACTTTTTCTACCTGGGTATCTCCCAGCTATTTAGTGGACGAAAAACATTGAAGGAGTCTCGCAGATTCTCTCTCTCTCTCGATATCGTTTCTCTGTCAATTTATGGTTTGTTTAGTCCTTGTGAGTGAAAATGATAATACGCTCGGAGGCCATGCTCTTTTCTTTGCCATTATGATTATAGTTTTTCCTACCCGTTTTTTTGTTCTCTTCTTCAATTGATTTTTTGTTGCCCACAGGAATGAATGAAAAGCGCGACGAAAATGAGTATAAAGCAAAATTCCAGGGTCGGTGACGAGGAACTTGAAGATTTTTTTAATAACACCGACAGAATATAGAGAAGAAAGTTTTTTCCGTTTGAACCTTCAAGGGTTCGTCATTTCTCATCCTACCTTGGTGGTGTTTGTGTTTTCTTTTTTATTGTTCGTTTATATTTTTCCCTTATATTTTTATTTCACACTTCGTCGAGTCATCGCATCTCTTGTAATGAAGCTAAGAGGGAGGAGGACGGTAGAGGTGAGTGTGAGAAATCCACTTCGATGGATCCCTTTGAAATTTCCCCTCGAGTCTTCGGCAAAGATGGGTGCCGTGGCAATGGGGTATGATAAAAAAATGGAAGCAAAGAGAATGGTCGTCCCACGCGTTCAACAGCAAGCCGATAATTGGTAGTGATATCAGCGAATCCGATTTATAAGCTTTCCCATTTGAAACGTCAAAAATAGAGGTAAAAAACATTGATCAAATAAAATCAAATAATTGATTGAACTTCTGAATTAATTTACACCTTTGCGTCCATGTTTAGCTTTCGGATAGGGAGCTATTTGTTTCACCCCGGAAATAAAAAATCATGATTTCCTGAAATGTTGACATTTCATGATCATGAAAACACCCCCCGATGTTTTTTAGCGAGTCGTCTGTGGGTGTGTGTGTACTCACTTCGTTTTGTTCACGCTCACAGGCGAACGGTGAGTGCGATCGGAATGGGGTTGTTCGCGATCGATAGACATCATCGAGAACAAGATCGGATTAGTTTCGGACTGAAATCCCCGCACCCCTTCTTGAGTTTTTTTTTGTAAATAAGGATTACAAGAAATTTTGATCTTTCAATTCCTTTCGTTTACGCTCCAGCGCAGACTCATCATCCGATCGAAGCGATTTTGATCGCAATCGATAGGCATTGACTCTCTCTAGATCGCATTAGGACGAGAGTCAATTCCGCTTACCCGTTTTCGAATTCTTTAAAGTGAAATCCTCTCACCCTTTGTAAAATATGTGAAGAAGGGTGTCTAAATTTCTACGTTAATATTTCAGCCTATCAAGGAATTCGTTACGAGGCTCGTCAAGGGCCGAATAAAAGGAAAGCATCGAATCACGAATCGTGTTGAGAATTGGTCGGGAAAATAGTAGTTTAACCCTGACCAATTTTATCAATTCAATTTTGAATCGAGTATTCATTGATTATTCTTGTGGCTCGTTATTCAAGTGGACAGCAAAATTACCACCAAAAAAGTGCTGTTACGTGACCCTTTGCCCTCTAATTTAATTGTCTACGATCTGAAGGAGGTGCTTGATAATGACTATCTTTTGGTACTTAATTCTCTCCTTCTTCTTGGAACTGTTATGTAAGATAACATTTGATGAATGTGTGTTGAGATATTCTTCAGTGAACGTAACAATTCTATAGCGCTCAGAAACTACTCCATGAGTTAGCAGGGCTTACATAGAAATTTAAGAATTGACGATCCTTTTCGTGTACATCTTACGAATGACTGAGCTTATACTTAGAGCCGGCATCGCTAGTAGAAAACTGAAGTCATTCTGCGACATAGAAGGTCGCAGCGATATTGATGCTGCGCTCTCACACATTGAGCCAGTAGTAATGCCAGCAGTATTTCGCGTAGTTCGCTGAGGTACTACACGGAGAGAAAAAAAGTTTTAACTTTCAGAGTATAGTCTCTAATTTTTCGGTTGAAGAATTCTAGAGTTGAGGTACGTTGTTGTTAGTTCTGAGTGACAAAATCCCTGACAAGCAACGAAATAGTTCTGAATAGTAACGGAAACTTGTGCTTTTTACGAACATGTTTGTTAAAGTGCATTTAATATTGTTATATTTCACATGAATTTGAAAATTCATATTGAAAATTCCTGTTGTTCTCTTATTTTGAATAATTGTGAAATGTAGTTTATCTAATCAAATTTACTGTGTAAGACAGACGAGAAGAGATTTTAGACATTGGAGGGAAGCAGTTAATCTTTGGAATTTCCGGCAAGGAACTACACGTTCTAGCGATTGAAAGCGTGTGCTAGTGAGGGAGATAGAGAGAGCGAGTTGATATCTGTCAGTTGGCTGGGTGAACAAATAGGTCGAATTATTCCACCTCAAATATTAGTTGTTTAGACTTGAATAGCGATATTTTTTCATCGTTTAATTCAATTTTCTCAATTGAACATTATATTTTATTAATTATGAAATTCACTGATTAAATGAATGAAAGTAAAACCTTTTGTTGTGTGTATGCATGTCAGAGCAGTGCCGTGATGCAAAAATGAGATTTTACAGCCTTCCTCGTAAAAAACTGGCTCTTGTGAAAGTAACAAATGAATTTGATGAAAGGGATTAGTTGGCAGACGACAGTTTTGGATTAAAGTATTAAGAATAATCGGTAAAAGAGTGTCGTAATACATGAAAATTTGTTCTGCACTTTTCATTGAAGAAAAGTTCATATTACCATGGAAGGTGAGAACTATTTTAATGTAATGAAATGTTCAATTAACTCAACAATTGAAGCAAACGTGATAACATTATATTGCCGATTTTGCAATTACCGTCCGAACTAGACATAATGCAGTGGTTCTTCGCCAGAAGAAAACAAGTGTTCCCTCTCTCAACTTACCTCCTCAACCTACCACAAACTGAAAATTCTACCAATGGACCAAATAACAGCGCTCGAGTAGAAAGGAGACGTCGGGGAATCAATGGAAAGACGATCTTCGACTGATAAGTATTTTTTGCAACATGTGCGTTATGGTGTTTTAGGCTCGTGGGAGGTTGTAACACGAGCCGAAAAACTCCATAACCCACAAGTTACATACTAGTATATTTCGTAACAAGTGAAAAAAAATGGTTTTTGGCGAGTGGGAGGTTTATATCACGAGCCGAACGCGAGTGATATATTCCCACGAGTCAAAAACCACTTTTTTCACGAGTTACGTACAATATTTTTCATCTCAATGTGTCGAAAAAACACTTTTTAGTCACTCGACGCGAAGCGGAGAGTGACTGAAAAGTTACTTTTCGACACAGCGTGATGAAAAATATTTTATGTCAATGTGCCCGTAATCCGCGATTCAACCGAGCGAAGTGAGGTTAGAATAAAATATAATAAATAAATATAAATATAATATAATATAATAAATAAAAATGAAATAAATACATGTTATTTAATGAATTAATGAAACGTGGGAAATTTAGCACACACCGAAGGCGAGTCATAGAATCCCACGAGATAGAAAAACACGTTGGCCGCGAGTATCGAACAATATTTTATGCCATAGGTGCCCGTAATCGCGCGATTCTAACCTCGCTTCGCTCGGTTGAATCGCGGATTACGGGCACAGTAGTATGAAACTTGTGCGTTGTGGTGTTTTTCGGCTCGTGAGATTATAACACTCGCCTTCGGTTCGTGTTACAACCTCCCACGAACCAAAAACACCATTACGCACACGTTGCATAATATACTATTTCGTCACAATGTGTGGGGAGCGGGCTTTTGCGTAGACACAGTGTCGTAAAATGTCACTTTACATATAGTGTGTCAAAATAGTATATTGTGTAGCTGCATTTTTTGCAATACCTGCCAAAGTTTGCTCCGAGGGGAGGTTTTGAGGGCAAAGTGTTTTTTTTGTTTACGGAGTGCGGAAAAGTCAAGGTCATGTATAAAGTGAAATCCGAGTGCGTAAAGCGAAGCTTCACTTTACGCACGACCTCTGACTTTTACGCACACTGTACGGAAAAGCACCACTTTACGCACGAAAAACTGTACCGAAAAGTGAACTTTTTCGGCAGGTATTGCAAGAACAAATAATTTTAAAATAGTATCATTTTTGAAAGATTCTTATCAAGCTTCACAGTTTTGACCAATTTCACTTGACTTATAACACTATGAGATGCTATCCATAAACTTGTATATAAATCTGAAATCTGAAAAACCCCAGAAATATTGAAATAAACAGCAATTGGAAGAAGGAACTGGGTCCTTGCCTTTACCACCTTTACCCGAAAATCTCAGCACTTTCACGCCGAGGAGCGCGCACATGCCAATCTGATCTACGTTCACTCTATCGATAAACGAAAAAGGATTACAAAAACAGTGGGTGACAGGTTATTTTAGCTATCTATGTTATTACTATCTCTCTCTATCTATCTCTCCCTCTCTCTCTTCTTCTACCTCTCCCCTTACCATGCACTCTCTCTCTCTCTCTCTCTGACTTTTTCTCTCTCTCCTTCCGGAATTTCTGCTAAAGTCTCATTGTCATGACGGCGTGCTATGTCGTTCAGCTTTAACATCCGTAGTTTTCGTTATCATGTATGGGAGGAGTGGACAAAAAGGAGAACACATGAAAGACGTAAGTGGAAGCAAAGATAAAAAAAATAACCAAAAATGAAAGAAAAATGCTAAGATGTGAGAAAACATTGTCGTGGCGAGGGGGTGAGACGGCCAAGAAAAATATATAAGATGTGGAGAAAGCTTTTGAATGTTGAAAGCAACTCTCTTCTTTGACGGTATCGCAGTGACTGACTGATTGAGGCGACATGCTGGTGAATTCTAAGAGGTAGAATGTAGCATCGACAGTTTAGTGAGCAAAGCAAAAGATGCAGCAATGATTGCAATTTGACATTACGTAATATTTGAGAGATATTGAAATTTTATCAAATCGAGGTTGATAACGTAACTCTGCCGAAATGTGATCTTTAACGAGGTGAGAGTTGATTACATTCCGAAGACGTATCAACGATACACATAACACTTCAAAGTATCAAACTGGAGCAGTACTGTCACACTAAGCTCGTTCACATCGCAACGTGGAGCGTTCTGTGTCTGAAGAGAGAAGTAAAGTTCACGAGATTGTTAAGCGATAGGTTTAAGGACAAAGGAGATTCAAAGTGATTGCTAGAGACAAGCGATGGGTGAAGCCCTAGAGAACAGAGCTATTTTCTCAAGAATCGGAAGTTGGCTGTTGCCCACTCTCACCGATACGTCGGGGCTTACTCACTGCTTGAAACATCTTTCAATGTCCCTTTGACACCCTGATCCTCTTTATATTCGGCCACATAGTACTGTGATTGCCTTTTAGTCACTCTAACATTTACAGTTATATTGGAAGAGTTTTGCAAGATTTTCCATGCATTGTCGCAATGAATTCATGTTTGTAGCACGAAATTGCACTTCACTTTTCCATTAGAGTAGAAAGTTCACATTATTCTATCTATTTATTCTAGCTCATGATAATCAGATGAAGAGGTAAAATAGTTGTTGAGAGTTATTCTGGGAATATTTGGAATGATATAACCGTCGATAATGCTTCGGCGAGGTTCACCATTAGAAATCATCGAGATTTGCTTATTATAATGAGATACGAAATACGCAAAGAACTTCATTAATTTACAATATAGAAATTCTATGATCGAGAACCAAAATAAAAGCCCTCTCTTCAAATTTATAAATTGCAGATGCATGACAGATGTGATCTGTTACATATGCAGCAAACCATAAAATATGTAACATGTATGCTGCATACAAGTGTGCGAATAAATGCATAAGCTATATGTCATGTCCATCTTGGGAGCCTATTGATTTAAAAGTAAAAAAATTAAGGAATAATTAGTTGAGGCGGCTATAGTGATGGAAAAAATGTGATTTAGACTCGCGGATTATCAGGGCGAATAGCGAGGAATATAGCCCCTACATATGTGTGACGGCATAATTTACCAGGTGTGAATACCAGCCCTCGACTTTGTTTCGAACCGCTACCCTAATAGAAATTTCGGCTGGTTTGGCGACAGTATGTGTCTAAGCGGCACTCGATGGGCGAACTCGCCCGTACGTGTGACACGGGGCTTTCACAAGCACATGGGCGAATGCACTCGCTCATATAAACGCATGCTTCTACAAACGTATGGGGGGAGCGCGTCCGGTCAAAAGACAATATGGAAGTGAATATAGCTTCAATCATTGAGCGAGAAAGGGGCAAACCAGAGGAATGAATTGTGAGTGCTAAACCAAACGGAAATTCTGGGAAACCTGATGTTCGATAAATTGAAAAAAAGTAAAATATTGATGGGAAGTTATTATACCTTTTTATGTCCACATAAAGAGGCCGAGGAAAGAGTACAGATTATTGTGGCACAGAAGGAACAGATACAAATTCAGGCACAATCAGAGAAGCAATCCTTGCAAAGCATGCAAGTGAGAGTCCGACCCCGGAAAGAAGATATCGTACCTCAAATTTGGTGGAAGCAATGATATCCTCGCAGGCAGCCTGGGACGTAACGAGTCACTTTGCGGCTGAGGCAATAAAACAATTGAGGAATGAGGAACGCAAGCGCAAGTCTGCAGTATAGGTGAAAACTTTTTTTTTAACCTCCTAATCACATACCACGTTTTTTCAGATTAGGAGGAGGTACATTGGACGGAAACCGTAAAACAGCAATCAGCTGCGAACCTCCTCGCGGAGTAATACTTAACGGTGGTGCCACGAGGGATACATGGGTGCTGAAAATTAGACGCCATGGGAGAAAAACGTGTTTAAATATCTTAATATTGACTTGAAATTCTATAAAAATTTTCTCCTCGGCGTTATGATGTTTAGAATTGTAGATTAGCTTGTGTGCACTAGTTATTTAATTAGTTATTGCAAAATTTTAAGTCGAAAATTTGCAACTTGACATTTCAAATAAAAAATTTGACATTCAAAAATCGGAGTTCCTTCATACGAATAAATCTCTTCTGTACAAGAAAATTTCATCTTAATAAAAAGCCCTCAATGAGAGGACCGCCTCTTTATCATGGCCTCTCTCCACTTAAAATCCCTTTCCATTAAAACAACTTCTACCCCACTTAGTAAAACGCAAAATCGGTAAAAATGTACTTCACTGTACCCCCACAGTACAAGACAATGGGAAGCCTTGTTGATTCCTTTCAGAATGGACTCATACCGAATAGTAGATTAAATCACTGCTGCTACGTTCAGCCTATGTCGAAAAGTGCATTTTCATCACGCTGTGTCGGAAAAGTAACTTTTCAGTCACTCTCCGCTTCGTGTCGAGTGACTGAAAAGGACTTTTTCGACACATTGAGATGAAAAATTATGTTCGTAACTCGTGAAAAAAGTGGTTTTTGACTCGTGGGATTATATCCCTCGCCTTCGGCTCGTGATATCGCCAAAAACCATTTTTTTTCACTTGTTACGAAATATACTATTTCGTTTACCAGTAAGCGAAAAGTCGAAACTTGTAAAGGAAAAGACTTTTCGTTTACTAGTAAATGGAAAATGGCACAATTCGCCACTCGCTGGACGTAATATCACTAACCAAATTCAACCGAGCGAAGCGAGAGCCAAAAACACCATAACGCACACGTTGCATAATATACTATTCGTTGACAAGTTTCGACTGTTCAATACGGGCTGAACGTAGCAGCAGTGACAATAGTATATTTCGTAACAAGTGAAAAAAAATGGCTTTTGACGAGGGGGAGGTTATATATAATCCCACGGGTCAAAAACCACTTTTTTCACGAGTTACGAACTAGTATATTTCGTGATAAGTGAAAAAAAATGGTTTTTGGCGAGTGGGAGGTTTATATCACGAGCCGAAGGCGAGGGATATAATCCCACGAGTCAAAAACCACTTTTTTCACGA
>JAPYZN010002186.1:0-20981 GCA_030522865.1 Psyttalia lounsburyi
CGGCGCATACGATCATGAAAGCCTTCTATAATCGGTCAAGGTGTGCAGTATGTTTTGAAATTAGCCACAATGGGAGGGATAAGTTGAACCCAACAAATCAGCGATTGTTGTCGACCGTTAATCGCGCATAAATGTTCTTTTTTTTTCTTCATTCGATCGATATAATTCTTTATGTCCTTGAGGAAACGAGTATCGAGTTGATTTGCTTTGTCGATACGTTTGGGAACGTATTTTCTAGATTAACTGGATATAATTATTTTTGTTATTCATTTCCGCTCGGCAGTTCTCGCGGGAACCAATTCGATTTGCAATGAATTTTCTGGAATTGGAGAAAAGCCTTTCATTAATTTTCCCCCGTAAAATAATTATCAAGTGCAGGCTTGAAAGCTCAAGAATTTTCCCATCAATTTCTCGGGGCCAATCAATTAAAAAATCCCAGGTGTCATTGATTATTTAAATTCGCGAAGATGGCACGCGATAAGAATTTGGAAACTATTGTACCAAAAATTGGCGACAAGAACAGTTGTAATCCCGAAAAAATAGGCAGACTCACCGAGATCAGGAATGGAGCTAGTGGGCTCCTCATGATGACCTTTACCCTCGGCGGAGGGCCTTGCCCTTGGCGGTGGTGGTGGCGGTGGTGGTCTCATGCTCGACGTCGAACTGACAACAACACTCGTCGGCGGTGCCGGTGGCCTGTGGCCATGGCTTGCCGGTCGTACTTGTCCCTGAGGTGCCATTAAAACCGTGTCACCGCGCGTGTGACCCGCGGCGGGCTGCGGTCCTCTCGGGCACCATCCGTTGAGCACTCTTATGGCACTCCTAACTTCCGCCTGCAACTCCGCCGCCCGATCCCTCCCGGTATGAGCCACTTTCGTTGTCTAACTCCCCGCACCGGCGGGTCCAACTATTCAAAAATTACTGAAACAACTGGCGACACCTCAACCGTATCATTCACACACAGTCACTTCACAGTTAGCCAAATGAAAAACCAAGAGATTAAAAAAAACTCAAAAAATCGCCGGTAATCCTCGATGTCCCGAGCTACGAGCGATCACCCACCGAGTGAGAGTATTATCGAAAAAAACAAACTCCCAAGTCTGACACACTCATTCGTCTCCCACCAGAGCAATGCATTCCGCTCGTCTCCCCTCCCCACCACAAATTCGTTTTCACTGCACGAATATTAGAAATTCTCTTATCTCCACTGTTCCACCAAAACACTCAGTTTGTTTTTTTTATTAAAAATCGGGGGAATGCACTAACACGAGAGCCAGAGGAGGGTAACGCCGGTTGCGACGACAGTTTTTTTTGTTGTTTTTCTTTTTTAAATGAGGGACCACGAGGCTCTGCTCGAGGATCTCTCACCCTTTGCTGTCCTCTGATAAATGCGGGTGAAAAAAATCATCAAGTGCTCAGTGTGTAGGCTTTGAAACCTCGACACTCACGGCCCCCCCCTGCGATGCCTCGAAGCCATCAAACTATTGGGGAAAATTATTTTTTTTGGAAATGTTGAGATACAACTACAGCTGGAAACGACGTGGGGGTCGCTGGCAGTGTACACTGTGTCACAAGCCGGTGTGCGGGCGCGACGCTTCGGCCGACACGACCCGTCGTCGGCGCCTGCGAAAGTGAGAGTGTGGCCGGTAGTGTGGATTCAGCGGTGCATAAGCCGCGCGCGTACGCTCGGCTTCCACTCAACGTTGTAGCCCCCATAGGCTGAGTTCCGACCGCTCCACTACTACATCTTCCGTCCCCCTTTGTGCGTTTCACTCTCTCTCTCTCTCTCTCCCTCTCTCACTCTTGGCCCTCCTCCCCTCCTCGCCGGCGTTTCACATCGAAAATGCTTCGCGAATCCCGACGAACAACGTCGCGAATAGGATTAGCGCGAGCAACAAAAATCGAGCGATCCTGCGCACGATGTCCACGTGTGCGCCATCTGCTGGGGCTTTGGGCGCCAGAGGAGCTTACGGGCCGAGGACCGGTAACTGCCGGTAACCGGTAGGAATTTGTAGATAATTAGACAATGAGCTCTTTTGATTTGAGAGGGTGGAAATAGGCTCTTGGCAAGCTATATCAGTCCACGGGGCGAAAATATTTTTTTTTTCGCGAAGAACTGAAGGACTTTTTTTGTTACAGTGCGCGGGGAAAATTACTTTATCGTACAGTGGGAGAAAAAATTATTTTATGGCTTGAAGCCGCGAATTTTAGACACAGAAAAATTGGTTCCGCTCCACGTGATTAACGCCGACGAGATTGCCATTGACCTTCGTCAAAAAAATTCTAGGCTTAGGCTTATAAAGTTTTCTTTTTAGATCAGAGTGACTTTACCCAAATCTTTCCGTTTTATTCATTCCTCATTCATTCTTAATCGCGAGTTCTTTGAAGAAATCTCCAATTCCGTTCTCGACGTTGGGAATATTATATTATATTATTCCGCGACGCTATCGAAGCCGATAATTTCAAATCACTTGCAGTAATTAATGAGAGAGTGAGAATGCAAGATTTCGTCTGTTGAGATGAAAACGGAAGGGGCTCTCGTGTGATTGCGTCGCTCCTGACGCGAAACGGCCGCCCAACGGGCCAACCAAGGTAGGGGTGGTTAAATGCGCGAATGCGGGTGCGCGCCCGCTATCACATGGCCTTGTCCTTGAACGAGGCCCGTGAACCCGACAGCAACTTCTATCGATCAGCCCCCGCATCCCGCTTCGACGCACTCCGTAAAACCATCTATCTATTCCACTGCCGTATCAACTTAGCGAATTTTCTGGAGCATTCCCGTCAAATTCAAACGGATTTCAATTCCGCGAATTCACTGGGTGGTAATTAAGCCCTCAATTAAAAAATAGCTGACAAAAAAAATTAGAATAACAGAAAAGCGATGGCGGATCTCATGGGAAATTCGTGCGCGTAATTTTACTGTTTAATATTTCAAAATTGAACAAAAAAAAAACAAATGGAAAAAACCTCAGCGAAGGCCACTCGGCTTAACAAACAAACAAAACGTCTGAGGAGCATATGGTTTGAAAAGAAATGTGTATAATAGGGGGTAGCACATGTTTAACACAACCATAAGTGGTTTGGGGCATTAAATCTTTTGAATTCAGACGGCGTAAAAAAAGGGCCCGCTAGACATTAGAATTCGGAGCGGGCGTTGTAGGTCAACCAGTCGAGGTCAAGGTCTCCCCAACTGGACCCAACCAACTGGGATTGGCCCTCGGAGAGAGTCCCTTATTGTCTGAACACTCCGGCGGTGCTCGGAGAGTAGACGAAGACGCGGAATAATAAAAAATACAAAGACGATGGCCTTGCCCTTCTCAATCAAAAAAATCCCTCGAGCGCATAATTTTTCCATTCATCCTGTGTCCCTACTTGTTTATCAGTGTCACTGTATTTTTCAAAGAGTGTACTCGCGAAATTGCTAGGTGATTGCGCATTCCAGGAGGTGGGGAGGTGACCAGGGGGGTGCCTGGGAAATGAAGCTGAGGTACGTTAGGCCTAGATGAACTTGAATTAGGAGACGAGAAAAATAACCGGTCCCTTAGACGCCGCTCGTTGCAGTCTGGGCCGAGCTGGCATGGGAAGAGCGGACGTTGTATAAGGTTAGGGACACCGCCACAAGCTGGGCATTATTTTATAACAATTGAATAAAAATAAATTGCCAGGATAAAATACATTTCGAAATAACACCTCAAGTCTTGATATCTCAGGCGATAACAAAACAAATTTCGACGATTAAAATTTTGTCAACAAACTGACGATTTAATTAGGCAGAATGACTTGATATTGAATTTTATTCCAATTGACGACGCGGGAAATTCGAAGGGAGTTATCGCTTAATTTTCAGGAAATTTTTGTTTAGGGGATTTAGAAAATTATAGACGTTGAATAAATGGATATTTATGGAGAAAAATAAGGCAGGAGAGAGTTGGGTTGATTTAGGAGTTTCGGTGAAGGCGTAGAAGTAATTTTTTTTTAAGATAATTTTGATGTACTGGAGAACACGTGTGTAAATATGTGTGATCGGGTGATTGGTTTGGAGTAAGGTCGACTTCTTGGAGGGGGTATTTTCTCTAGGGTATTTTAGGCGGCTTATCTCCATGTGACAGCCGCTACTTCTACGGGAAAATCGTCTCGAATTTCGGGTGAGAGAGATGTCCCGGAATGTCGGGTTTATTATCAATAGTTTTTGTTTTTTTAAAAATTAATTATCGAGAGGAAGAAGAAGGGGGAATTTTTTTGGAGCTTAGGGAGGATTTTTGATTGAATTGTGAACCCTTTCGGACGCAGTTTCAACCCTCTCGTGTTGACATGCCCTGATTGCGGTTGAATAGCGAATGAAACTGAGCTCCACCAATCGGGTCCAGGTGAGTTGCATTGCGAACGTCGGCAGTGGTTCAAGTTCATGAGAATTTGGGTGAGAAGAAGGACAAGGCCATTAGGATAGGCCAATTCTTCCGTTCAAAATATTAAAATCTCGAAATAAATTGAACAAATGATTTTTTTTTAATCTAATGAATTAAACCCGGAATCGGAAAATTAATGAATTTTATACGGGCGCCGGGTCATCCCATTCCTCATCAAAATCACTCCCACACAATTGAATTCTCCATTCCTCCATTGCGAGATAAATAATTGTGATTAATTCCCGGGCCGGCGGGAGTTGATAAATATTTGTTTAAAAATCCCTTAAAAACCGATTTTTCAATTAAATTGACTCTCAGAAATTTTATTTGAACATTAAAAAATTTTGATTTACCTCAATGCATTTTTATCGCAGTTAAACGGATAAATTCAAGGCCGCGGGTGTTCACTTTCATTTGAGGCCCGACGAAATTTCCCGTTGAGCGAACTTGATCAAGGCCAACGAAAGCTGTCCCAGCGAGAGTCTCGGAAAATTCGACCGCTGGGCCTTACGGGACTCCCCTCGCCATTCATTTTTCCCTCAGCTGTTGAGCTCGTTCCGGTGATTTCTAATTACTGGAGTGCATTAAACTCATTGTTTTCTCCTTATTGACGCGATTTTCAGGCACTTTTACATGAAATTGTAGCGCACACGAGAGACGGCACCGAAGAAAGTGAAATTTCACAACTGTTGACGTGTCTGATAGTGTTTTTTTTTTTACTTTCATCGGATAATTGTATTTTCTTGTCGTAGAATTATCTGGGTTATTAACTCGATCAATGATTAACCGAGGGAGGGAGGGGGGAAGTTAATTTCCCTGGGACAGACGTTCATTGCATATTTTTATTTAATTTTTGTTGAATGAATTTCTCAATTGTTGGGGACTTAAAAATTTCGGAAAAAATTGTCAGCCGATCAAATTTAAACAAATAAAGTCCAGAAAGCCGGGGGTAATATCAAAGTCTATTATTGGAAAGTGGAACTATGTTGGCAAGTGACTTGAGTAAAAAAATGTGGGGAAAAAAATCTGATCAAACTAATAACGTAATCGAGGCCAAGAGAGTAGTAAGTTTTCAATGGTGTTCGCTTTCACCTTGGCAATCATCGAGAGTGACAGTGAGGCCTCCGTTGCGTGCGCCTCCGCAAAGCCTTCGACGCCCAGATGAAGAGAAAAATGATAAAACTCTAACTTGGTTAGTGAACAAAAGTGAGTGTAAATTCTCGTGGTCTCACTTTCATCTCGCCACGAGATTTTAAATGAGAGGGTCTCTCGGGTTGGCCGGTGCCATTGAATCAGTGACCTTCATAATTTGAAACGGGTCTGTGGGTTTTCAGGGCCCACCTCGAGGGTTTCACACTGTCCAACAGGCCTTTGCCTACGTCTAGACGCGACCCCCAAAATTTGCATGAGCCGCGGGAGCACTTGGGGCTCCTATTTCGTCGTGATATTGCCGGATTAAAGTAGCTCATCAGTCACACAAATTTGTAAGAATTTTGAAAACTATAAAGAATAGCTGCAAAATGTTATTGGATTTTTTAATCGTAATTTTTTGCTCGTTTTAGATTTTTAAAGAATCAATTTTGAAAAATCCGGATTTAACCTGGCGGCTTATGGGAAAATCCATTATTCTGTTTGAATTTACAGGGTTGCCACGACTATTAGTGACCTAGTCGACTGAGTGACTATTTATTAGTTTTTTTATTTTTTAAAACCAGAAAATTTGATAATTACTATATTGATGGCTTGTATAATTCATATAACTAATTTACAAATGAATGTGATCATTTTTAGAAGTTGTTTAGTTTTTATACATTCAACGACTTCAGGGGCCACTGATGAGCTACTTTAAACTGAGTATTGAGTTTAAAATATTTTTGGCCTCTTTTCAAAAAAAAAAATATTCTCGCACGTGAAAGTCTCCGAATTTTATGATCCTCCTAAAAATAATCAAGTGCATTTTTTCTTTTTTTAAAATGAACAATCGATTTCATTCGGAAAATTCGAACGAGTCGCAGCGGATTCGGGGAATTCTAAATTAAATAATTGCAATGGGACTGCAATTGAGGGTAATTAACTGTTTTAGATGGAGTTAGGGGAGCCATGACCTGTCGTAATTCAGGTATCGAGTGGTTTTTATCTCCCGGAGTTGAATAAACATGGATTTCTCCGCCTGCGATAAATCTTCAATCGATAATGAATTTTTGCGCTTCTGTAATTTACATTTTTGCCCCGTTTGTTTGCAGAAATCACGACGACATTGATCCGCGGGCGTGGAATTATAGGCTCAAGGCGTAATGCAACGGGAGCGATAATTTTCGGATGAGATTGAGGCAGGCTACGGTCGGCTGGAGGTCACGGAAGCAATGGCGAGAGAGATAAGTTATCTTCTGAGATCAAAGTGGCTTTTATATCAAGTGTCTCTCCATATTTTTTATTAACCTCAAGACAATTGTAAACATTTGATTAATTACTAGAGAGATTCCTTTTTTTTTCACTGAATGAAATGATGAAATATTGGCAATACTTTTTTTTTAATCTCGCGAGATTATTCTGTCATTTAAATTAATTCGTCGATATCACTGGAGAATAAATAAACATTTGGGGAATTATTTCTCACTCAATTGTTCCTTATTTCTTCATTGTTATTGCAGCTATTGGATCTGATTTTGAAGAGAGATCTTTTAATTGCAAAAATCAGGGGCAAAATAATGCAAATAAATTTTTAACTCTTTTAACATTTTAAACTCCGGATGCCTGTAAAAAATACGGTCGTATCACAATGCACTTGACATTGAACCCCTTATCTCGCGATAATTCGGTACAAAATACGTCAACTAAAAAATCTTTACAATTATAATCGCTTTCATTTAAATTCAAAAGCATCAACAGAATAAAATCGTTGAATGCAGGCAGAGGCGGGTGGACTTCACCGGATTTATGGTCCTCTAATAATTTATTTATCCCCTCAACATTTGGACCGGGCACTGGACACTTTTCAAAAAATTGAGGGTCGGCCGTCGGATCACCTCAGGAGCCCCCCATCACTCGTGAGCCTGCGGTAGGTCGAGGT
This sequence comes from Psyttalia lounsburyi, assembly GCA_030522865.1. Taxonomy (NCBI): domain Eukaryota; kingdom Metazoa; phylum Arthropoda; class Insecta; order Hymenoptera; family Braconidae; genus Psyttalia; species Psyttalia lounsburyi. The sequence goes on from JAPYZN010002186.1 coordinate 7,477, forward strand.
CTCCAAAAATAGTGGGGCTACATTCGCGTCTACCGAATGGCCTGTGGAAGTGACGTCATCTGCACCGAATGACTAGTGACTCTGCACTTTTTCCCTTCCCTAGGTCTACAGGGCGAGGGAGGAGAGCGCTAGATAGGGCGAGTGCCCCAGCAATCATGGGATACTTAGGATTGCCCAGGGATACCCCCAATTACCAGCAGAGAAGCCGAAATTTTTCGAACTAAAAAAAGCCCAATTCGATAAACTAACGGGAGAATAAAATTCTCGGCCTTTTCAATTATTTTGCTAATTAAAAATTCCCCATTTGACTCGCCGAAAATTCCAAATTTGGAGCATTGATTTTCGTGTCGATACCGCAATTTTGAAATAACAATTTCTCGGGGATTATTTATTTTATTAATATCCCCATGGAATATTCAATCGATGTGACTTCCGCGTCTGCTCATTCCCATCCTCTCTCACGAATTATTCAAATCTCCAGATAGTCTCTGTTACTCCACCGGAATTGATTGTAACCCTGATGAATAATCCGACAATCCCAAAGGAGAATATTCCAGATGAGGGGAAAAAAAATGTCCCGCGCTTGGATGAAGACAATGCCAGACATGCACGGGGATGAACGCCCACTATCGCGCATACATGAGTGTTGCATGTTCGAGGGGTGCGCCGACGCCTAGGCGAGTTGAATGGACTGTACTCCGGCTCAGGGTTCTCATTTCGCGTATTTTCATCCCTCTCTAAAGCAAATCCTGGCCAATATATCCCAAATACCCCGTAGAAAATTCCCCTTCGCCAGTTAATTTTGTTTACAAATTATTTTACTATCGAAATAGTTAGACCTAATTCTAAGTTTATGAATTTTATTCATTTGGACTTGGATCCTCATCGGTCTCTGATTGAATTCTAATCAGAGTTTGATCGGGATCTAATTCCGATTTAGTAGGGTTTAGTCCAGGCTTAATGAAGAGTAAACAATAAATTTTTTTTGTTAAAAAAAATCAAGAGGTGTTTTTTTTAATGTTTGAAAAATCCTGCGGCGAAAATTGTCGTTTAAAACGGGTCATAATTTTCAATTTTCCGACTGTCACTGAATTTTCGGTTGATCGAAAATATATGGAGCAAGAACTTGGAGACACCCTCGCCAGTCGGGGGGTAAAAAATTCTCCAAATTACTATAAGTACAGTTAGAGCCGTAGAGGGGACTAGGGAATAAGTGCACTGAGAACCAACAGTCTAGCCTTGACTGTGCGTGGGGGTTGCTATGGAGATATAACCAAGTACGCCCCCGGCCCTGCTCACATCTCCCCACCTCATACGTGTTGGTTCGTTCCTAGCTACGGGTAAGAGCGTGACCCCGACCTTTCAGGTGGATGACCTCCACTGCACTGCACGCTGCGCGCGCAATAGCCACCCACTCTTCACCTAGTCGTCGAGACGTAGAGGACCCCTCGCTCTCAACCCCCCCGGCGCCCTCCCCCGGAGGTGTAGTCTTCAAATATCGTGCGGGGGATGATGCAAAAGCTCGGGGTTTTCAAATCGATTTGCGCTCCTTAAATTTTTTATCGTTCCAGAGAGAAAAGAATTGGATATCACCGGCATTCAACGGGGGAAATTAATTTTGCAGGTGATAAATTCAGGGGAAATTGATAACGCGTGCCAGCCGACAATTGACTCGATTTTCCGTTTTTTTTGAGTTTTGGGGAAATTAAATTTTTTACGTTCGCGAGAATTTTTCTGCGGTTTTGCAATAGTAGGAAATTTCTTTAGAAATGTTACAAACAAATTTTGCCATAGCAGAACTTATGAAAAATGCAGGCAGGCAATTTTTTGAAAAATGTCATTCCTAAAAAATGAAATTTCTCCGACTGAAACTGCAAAAATTCCTCAAAAATTGAGTAAAAAATTATTGATCTCGCTAGGCCTTAAAAATTAATAAAAATTCCAAATCCAACTGACTCCGAAAGCCCCGAAGATAATTCCCAAAAGTGCCCAGACTAAAATTTCCAACCCCCAAAAAATTCCAATCCCCGAAAACCAAAAAAAAATTCTACCCTCAAATCCAGGAGCATCCGGCTGACCCGATTACGGGATTCTCTCGGTGGGGCAATAGACGCAACTACGCCTATGCGCCCAGACAGGGGGGCTGCTGGGGGAGCCTACCCTCCCCCTGTCTGCACCCATACAGTTTCCCACATTATTCGCGTAATGCTCAACACAGACACGCATCTCTGCCCTACTCTCCTTTGCGTCTCGGCTCTGCGAATCGACAGAGAAGAGTATCCGGTTGAATCCGGGGGTGACTGAGCCCGACGGGGTGAATATCTCCCCCGTATTCCGCTCTCATCCCCGCCGGCCACCGCCGGCTCCTCCAAGCCCAGCCGACTTGGCATTGTCTGGTACGTTAATGTTACTCGCCCCCGAGCCAGCGATTGCAGTCACGGAAAAAGCACATGCAACTAGGGACAGTGTCACGGGGACTCTATGCACCCTGCAATGCCGAAATCCACCCCCTCCCCGTCAACCCCCTCGGGCAATTTATGTTTCGGCCCTTATCGCCACCCAAACCTCCCCCCGAAAAGCCCCACAGAAACATCGATCCAGCCGCAGTCACTGTCACGCGACTTGAGGAAATGACGCCCTGATGGGAAAAACTATTATGCAGGCGTCGTAAACCCGACCTCGGAGAACAAAATTTTCGTTAAATTACCGGCGCTGGTACAAAAACCTTAAAAATCGAGCAACAATCCTAATTTTTACATTTTTTAAAATCGACAGAAAACATTTGCTCACTTAAATTCATCGGATTTCCATTTATTTTCGTACGAGGAGAGAAAAAATTCAGTGGCAATTACACTGTCACTAATTATATTTAAATGTACTCAAGATTTGTGGAATTAATTTTTAAAAATGGGGAAATGTAGACGAGAATTTTCAAAAGTGCAATTTTTTTCTTCGACTCTGGTTGGTTTGGAAATTGAGGGGGAAAAATGTGGATTGAGGAGAAATAATTTCAGGGGATTAACGAATTCAATTATTGGACTCTAATTAGCGATTGTCTGGGGGTACCGAGAGGACTCGAAAACTTGGGGAAAATCACGTGTGTCTCAATGGGTTTGAAGGGCGCAATTAGTTCGTCTCGTGCATACTCTTTTCCTATACTTGAAAAATGAGAGTTGGAGGGGAATCGAGTACTCAAACTATTTCTTTAGTAGTCTTAAATAGTCTACATGAGGTAATTAAACCAATTTCCACTCCTAACCGCCAGGATTACGCGCGTAAAAAATTAAAGAATCCCAAACGCTAAAAAACGTCTTATCAAACTGATCTCAATTTCCGACATTTCAAAGTTTACAATTGCAAACAATTGTATTTTATTTGACAACTGGACTTGTCAGGGCCTGAAAATTGTTGGAAATTTTTTTTTCTACGGAGACAAATTATTTGTTCAATATTAAATACCTTGGGACACCGACTGGTTGGCATCAGACAGAGCGGCGTCAGGAGGAAAAACCCATAGTTCACCGGGCGCACTCTCTCCCATGGATGCGGCGCCAGGTCTGACCTGGCTTGATAACCATGTGACTCGGTATACACTTGAGACATAAGAAGGACAGTGTACAATCAAGCCAAACAACCTGCATCGCGTGCCAGGTTAGTTCAGGCTATAGCATTACACTCTTGTGCCATTCCGTCTGGCGACGCGTGCAATTGAAGCCCGGTAAATCGATCGGTGAGTACTCGGTAAATGCGTGTGTCGTGATAAATTGTTGCTACTGAATAATATATCATTACCGCCCTGTGTTTCCGGCGAAATTTTGGCGGTAAAAGAGGCGAAAATTGCCTACTTCAGTGACTGATTAATTTCACGTTCACTCATTATTCAAGATCTTCCTGGTAACAATCAATTAAATTTGGATTTTTAGTTTCTACGGGGAGATAATGAGCACGAGGTGTTCAAAGCCATTTCGGTTTTGGGATGAAAATTGGCAAATGATGGGAAAAAAATTTTAATAATGATTATGGCTTCGGCCATTGCTTCACCGACAGTTGTCATCGATCGCGCCGGCTCTGAATGGGTTCGTCGCCCGAGTCGCGGGCGTCGGACCTCTCCCGAGGGGTTAAAAACTCTCGGCAATGAACCTTCGCTCACTCACGCGAGGTCCATCACTCTCCATCAAACTATGTCTCAGAATTTTCGGGGTAAGAGGAAAAAATGTCTCTCAGTCGCCTCAAAAGAAAACAATTAATCTAAAAATTACCCGGGCATTATTTAAACTATTTAAAAAGTCGAGGGAGAACTTTATTTAAATAATAAAAACGGAAAACAGCCCTCCCTGAATTTTCAAACTATTTTCTAATTTTTATTATCATGCGAGCCTGAAAATTATCATTTCATTAAATACTCTAGGATTCTAAGGATTGTTAATAAATTTTTTAAAACTTTAAACTTGTTTTTAAGTATTGATAAAGGAGAAAATTTTGCGACGCGCGTAAATTTCTCAAGCCCAAAATCGGGTTCAAGAGAGCGAAAGTTCGTCCTAGTGCCTCCATCCTGTCTGCCCCGGTGTAAAGTAGCTTCAGTATAGCTCGGGTTTCCCCCACCCGCCCGCCTCCCATAGCAGGCCGTGCCCCCTCCCATCGGTGCGAGAAACCGGAGGGTTATCAACTTCCTGACACCAGATTTTCGAGATGGATCATAAATTCTGTTTATCTTCCCTCGTTGGCATTTAATTTCAAATTAAGGACAACCTCCCCCGAATTTTAGTCAGACGTCTCTCGATCTTCCCCAGGAATTGACCAAAAATCCCTAGGTTGTCTTAATTTATCCCTCGTATATCGAATTTATAATAAAAATTCCGAAGAAGTCCCCCAAAAATCTCCGCCCCGGGAAAATTTCCTCGGACATCTCAACCCAATGTCAAACTCCCCCTCCCATTTTCTCAACATTTTCCCCCAAAATAACTAGGTTTTCAGTGCTAACCCCCTGGCATTCTCCGGCAATTCGTAAACATTTCCTAACCCCCGACAAAATCATCAACTTCGTCCCGAAGACTGCAAACTTTCGCGTCGAGCCCTCCCTCTTTTTCCGCGATCTGAACTTGCACGTACCCCCTCTGTCTGGCTCGCCCCTCTCCCTCCTCCTGCATCCTCCCCGCGCCGTCAATACCCCAATAGACCCGAGAAACAGTCCAAGCACAAGCCGAGGCGACTACCCAGTACGGGAAGAGAAATTTTAACTAAAAATTACGCAAGCCCTTGCTACAATTTCTCGACTGCTTAATAAAAATTATCCAACAGCTCCGTAAAATTGATTGACTGCTCAATAAAAGTTACATAGCCCCCGGAAGATAATTATCGATAAATAAAAATTATTGAAAAGTGTCCATAATTATTGCCGAGTATAACTCAAATTTAATTGAGCACTTGAATTTAATTTTAATATTAAATTCCAAATGGACTCTTTTATTTTTTAACTAAAAAATTTAGAACAATTCGATTATTCATGGTAGGCTATTATTTTAATTGTCATGACATCTAGAATGCTTAAGCTCATTGTCAACAGTAGATAAAACCTCCAGCTGAATTTGGAGTCGAGTGAAAAAATTGTAAAAACGATTTGTTAAAAAATTACAAGATTTTTTTTTCCTCTAGTACGTTGCACCCTTCTCCACAATTTCCTCATCCTCCCCCTCTGGCAATGGCGTCGCTCGGCGTCGCGTCACCCTTCCTGCTGCTCCCCACTGTCCCCCAGCAGTCATCCCTCCGTTACCGAGGGTCGAAGGAGGGGCGGAGGAGGGCGGCCTGGTGCACCAGGCGCGCCGCGAGCCAAATCAATACAACCAGACATTCTAACTCAACTGGAGGTCAATGCCTTGTTCCCGTGGGCCCGACGACCTCAACCTCTTACCCAGACTCTGTTACCCCACAGCCACCCTGTGCCAGAATCCCAACCAGACGAGAGGGGGATGAAACCAGTCTCGCTTCCCTCAGCTCGTCTCTCCGCGTACAGCATTCACATCCCCCCCGGTTTTTTTCTCCGCTTGTGTACAATATTTTGGCCGCTGCACACGGAAGCCAAAAAATATGGCGGGGGGGGGGGAATTATGAGGGATGAAGAAGAACGACTAGACAAAGGACATTGACATTCAAAAGCCAGACAAAACCCCTTCCCGAGATAATGGGAATAAGGCGGAATGGGGGGAGAGGCGAGGAATCTTCGCTGGGAGAGAGAATTTTTTTATGAGGAAATATTTCTGAGTGTTTCGTTTTTTTTTCTCCCTTCCGGAATATTTTTCCGCAATTTTTAGCGCACGTCTTGATTGAAACTTTAACAACTCCGGCCGTTGTCTTATTTTATGAGACGTAATTAATTAATTTAATTTAATTCGCTGCAGTTGTTCCCCGATTTTCCGTTTGTCCAAAGGGTAAAATCGATTTTAAGAAGTTTAAAAATTGGGGAAGAGAGCCAAATGTTGTGGGGAGTGGAGGAATCCTCGGTTGACGCGCTAGTAGCGCTAGCCCTGCGTCAGGCTGTCTGATCTGTACAGTCCAGATTCCCTGCGAGTGGCGGCTATTGATGGAAGACCAGCGGCTCGAGGCCGCGAAAAAAGAAACGAACAATTGTAAAATATCTGAATGCCCGAGTCCAGGGGAGTTGGCAGTTTGTCTATGAGTGAGGGTAAACAAAAAGAACTGCGGACGTGTGGGCACGGGGGGGGGGGTGAAGGACGAAGGGTGATAAAATTAGATCGGAGGCATTCAACTCTGGCGCTTGAACGTGCGCCAAGAAAATTCTACCAGTGACGCTTCGTTTCTTTTTTATGCTGTTCTCAACGATAACGGCGCAATGGCGACCCATGCAGCCAAAATGGCACCGGTGGCTCTTTCTTCAGGGGAGATGGCACTGAAGATCGCTATCTTTTTTAATATCTCAGGGATTCGGAAGCCTCTTCGCTTCTGCAGGCTAAGCCTGTCGGCTACAGAAGCTCCGGGGGGTACGCCATTGCATTTTTATCTAAGACTTAAGACTTTTTAGACTGAGGACTCGAGACTCAGGCCCCGAAGAGACACTCAATTAGTTTGTTAAATAATTTTTTTAACAACAATTTTGGTACTGTCAATTTAACGAGAAAAATCATAATAAAGTAATCAGTGAAGGACTACTTTAGTCATTTTATTATTAAGGATTCCCTGGACCTCGCTATCCTCGCAACTCCTCATCCTCTGGTGCCTCGTGGCATTGATTAATCCGGGCTTATTAAATATTTCATCAAATTAGTACTAAAAATTTTAATAAAAAAAAATCACTCACCATATTTGCTGGTCCACATCCGCTCTCGTCATTGTTCACTAGTGTCCTTGATCCCCTCGCGATGTCAGTGCTCCCTTTGTCTGATCGTGACATTGCGACCGGCGAAGGTGAAGTGCGATGAACTTGAAAAATTCATTTCAATATTCTTCACTCAAAAATTCGGGCGATAATAAATGGGAACGTTATTCCACTTTTGCCAAGTGTCGAGCAACAATTGTGAAACACTTCGGGTGGAGAAAAAATTATTGCGCTAATGATAAAGGGAGTTCACGAGAGTTGGAGTCATTTTAGATTTCAACATTTCGATAAAATTTAATTACTTCGTCGACTCGTGAAATTTCAATGACTGAAAAATTTTGAAAAATTGTCATGTGAAGAGGAAATTAAATTGTTTATGAGGGGAGGTAAAAAAAGTCGACTCATGCATCGCAAAAATGCTGCAACTGCTGAACAGAAATAGTTGTAAGGACACACGAGTTTCAGCCGTTCATGAGTTCAAGGTTACGGATGCACAACAGCCGCGTCTTGGAGACATGTTTGTCTGACTACCGAAAATATCATTTCTGAGTGATATATAAATACTCAAAGGGAATATGCTCTTTCAAGGAAGAGCGGGTGGTGAGATATCCCACTAACCTTGCTCCTGCGAGTGTTGAAAGTTAAAAATATGTGAGCCCCTGAATTTTCTGAGGGGAGGTCTTCTATATTTATTATCAAATTATTTTGAGCCTCCCAAACCAGAATTTCCCGAGTTCATTTCGAATTTCCAACGGTTTTTAATCAATCCACCGAAAATTCCCGCGACTGCTGTTGATTTAAGCGAAAGAATTTTTCGTGCAGGCAATAAATAATTAATTTTTCAATCTAAAAATCCCCGTAAATAATTTTTTAACGGTTTCTCTGATACTGAGTTGATCAGCGAAGAGCGAGAAATTGTCGTTCATAAAAATCTCACGGGCGCTTCAATGAAATATTGTATTTGTTCAGTGTCTGAGAGGGTGATAAGGTTATTTGACAACATATTCATTGACCTTTTTATCAATGTGGAATAATAACCCTCCGATTGAGTTCACTATAGCTCGACGTGTCGTCGACACTCTCGGAACTCCATAAAGATATCCCCTTGCTCGGAGGTGAGATTCTTAGTCTTTGTCTCAGCGCGTCAAGCGAGCCATTGAACTCGCCTACGAGGACAATACACTTTGAGACTACGCATCCTACCTTCGCGAGTACATTCACCTAGACAATGCGCAATGCGCAATGATAATATCTGGACTTTTTACAGTGACACTGATACGAAAAAAAAAGTGAGTTAATCCTCTTTTCATTTATTCTTATCGCGATTATTTTCACTCAGCAATTAAATTATTAATGATCCAATGTTCCAATCATTTTTGGCTCGGATAATTGAGTCTACTGCGATGTGATAATCCTATCTGATAATTTTCATTCGACATTAGAATTTTTTATAAAAAAAAAAACCTTCTCGTGAGTCTCAGATTTTTTAGGAGTTTCGGGTCGGAATTTTTCTTCGCCACCGAAGCTTTCCCTTAATTTAATAAAATTAGATTTCAGGGGGACTGCACACCCGGGGGGAAATGAAATAATCCCCAGTAATTACTCCCTTCATTTTGATTGGCGTGCGAGTGTCGGTTGCAGTGATATCATATCCCATGACCTTCCACTCCAGATTTTCTCTTCATGGCCAGTTATTGCACTCTCATTGTCACCAGACCATATCAATTACTTCGGAATGTACTACAGTCCGTGCATGCGAGCGGCTAATCGCAGTGCTATAATTGTCATAAATTGTCGTCAGCCAGCGAAAGAGTCCCATCGCAATCTGAACCGGGAGGCAAAAAAATCGAGAGTGCAAATGTTTCATTGACGCACGAAAATTTCCACGAGACGATTTATCAGACGATTGAGTGAGACGAGCGCCGACTGTTCAACCAGCCCTCAACGTCGTTTTATTTTCCACCCTAGGAAAAATTAAATCTGGCTTATCCCAACTAGACCACTTTCCCATTTTCCAATCAGTTCATAATTTACTTCCACTGGCTTCCCCAGGCCCGGAAGAATTCCCGAAGACTTGGGCTCTCATAAAATTTGTTTTCTAACAAATGTTGTTTTATTTTGTTTGTTTATAATTAATAAAAAAAATTATTAACAATAATACCAACTTGTCTATCACCAGACCTGTCAATAAATTCCCAATTTCCTCGATTAAACAAGTCAATAATTTCATTGTTCCACACATCCTCCGGTAAACTCAATATCCTGTAGAAACACAATATCCACCAGCCATTGAATTGATCCCTCAACTGGTATTTGTTGTGGTCAATTGTGTTTACTTGAAAGAGGTACGTTGCACCTACAAATGCGGTGGCGGGTCAAGGCCGCATCCCACGAGCTATACTACAAGCTGGCGGTGAGTCACGAGTGCAGAATCGTGGGGATTCGAACGAGCCCGAGTGCATCGAACCCAGTGACCGTTGCAGCTGCAGAACTAGTGAGTCGGGGGGTGGCGTTGGGGGGGGAGGGGGGAGGGAGGGGGCAGTATCAGCGTATGCTCCTCAGCGTTCGGTGGCTGCTAAAACTCCTCTCACTCCTCAGCCTCTGCACAACGTCACACTCATACAGAGACGGCTATCTCGTCTCTTGTCGCGTCGCTCGGTTGGCTCCGGCTGCATTCCGCGTGCATCAACCTCGTGGACTCGGCGACAGCTCTCGAGAAAATAGGGAGCGGAGGGTGCGAAGGGCGGGTCAGGCGAAATTCATTGGGTGGCAATTGTAGTGCAAGAGATGATGCAGGAGAATAACGAGAGTTGGGGAGTTGTTTTTAGGAGAGGGTGGTTGAATTGAAGGGAGAGGCTCGTCTCGAGAGAAATTTAATTTTTTTTGTACGTCAAAAGCGTCGACAGTTCGGCAAAATTGGAGGTTTAATTGGTGACATTGAAAAATCGAGAGGAAAAAAAATTGCCGACGGATTTTTTTAAATAGAAATTGGGAAATCCTCAAAATGGAGGAGGAGAGTTCAGTTGACGATTTGGGTTTCTTGTCCTTAGAGAGTTGGGGAGTTCTTTTTAGGAGAGGGAGGTTGAATTGGAGGGAGAGGCTCGTCTCGAGAGAAGTTTAATTTTTTTTGTACGTCAAAATCGTTGACAGTTGGGCAAAATTGGAGGTTTAATTGGTGACATTGAAAAATCGAGAGGAAAAAAAATTCCCGACGGATTTTTAAAAATAGAAATTGGGAAATCCTCAAAATGGAGGAGGAGAGTTCAGTTGACGATTTGGATTTCTTGTCCTTTGATTAAAAAATGGAGTCGTCGCGGCGACGTTGGCTCAAATTCTGCGATTGTATTTTTTTTTTGAGACGTCAGATCGTGTGCGACTGTTGGGCGATTTTAATTCCTCCGCAATTGGTCTGCTGACCCCTCCCCCTTTATTTCTCGTTTACCCGGAGTACTTTCATTCGACGTACCCCGTGGAAGTGCAGTTTGAGAGACGCTGAAGGGCCGACGCACTGGGCAACAGGGTTAACGCACTTTGGCATTGCAACACAAACATCGCGAGTCCCCCCCCCCCCGATTACACACAAACGTCACTCGTTGTGTATAAAATCAGCGAGAGGGAGGGAGACAGGAGGCGGTGGCATCGTCTGTGTAAGTCAACAGCAAATGTACGTACAGAGCTGAGAGAGAGATTATTACACGCTCGACTCGTTCGCCGAGGCACGTGTGCACATATTCTCCGGTCGGTTTGGCCGGGTTTTGCGAGTGGGTTCCTCAAAGTGGAATACCGGACCACGAGGCAAGGGAGGGAAAGAGAGAGAGAGAGCGTGCACATGCGAGTGTATTGGTAAAATGCTTCGGAGAGCAATTGAACGCATGGGACGCTCTGTGCATGTAGGAGCAGCCGCCTGGTGCAGCACAGACCGTGTCGAGATCAGCGTCCCCTTCCAAGGCCGCGGGGCCACCGCCCCACTGAACCAATTGTGCCACTTCTACTCTTCATCCTCTTTTATATAATTTTCATATTTTTCCGGATAGTGCAGACGGAGAAATTGCCAGAAAAAAATTGCCCCACCGATTGGCAATTGGCAGTTGGCGAAAAATTAAGCAATCGCGCAATTCGCGACAGACAATAATTTAACGACTAGGATAACAGCAATTGTCGTTCAATAAATAATGACTAATTAATTGTTCGTACATTTTTTAAATGATCAATTGGACCCGGTAATTGCGGTAAAAACGGCGACGAGTGGATGAAATGAAAAAAATTATTGCAATTCCATCGACGCGACGAATTATTCCGAAAACGTCAGGAAATGCGTGTGCAATTGGCAACTGCCAGACGTGGAGGGGATTGACCCAGACACCCCCTCTCCAACGAGACAACTCCAGGCTCCCTCCTATCGGTTGGCTCCCGTTGCTTCAAGACCACCCTTTTACATGGGGGCTATGTATAAATGGGTATATGGGGTTGATAAAAAAAAATCCTCGGGGGTAGATAAAGTGCCATTCTCTCAGTCCACCTACACTATTTTCTGAATGCTCGCGAGTGTCGTAGCTGTACAAAAACTCGAGCATAATTTTTCCGAGGGCGATCTGCCGGGGGTCTGAACAATCGCTGAAGTCTCAATTTTTTTTTTGCCTGGCATGCTCTCCTTTTGCGACTTGAGTCAATGATTTGCATGTCCAAAGAGATTGAAAAAAATTTTATCCAATTCGAACACGTTTGGATATTGATAAAAATTGATAAAGTATTTAAAAAGTGTCAATGCCTTTTAATTATTGATTAATAGATTTATCAGTTCTCGTATTAACTCGACAATATCTTCAGTTATTTGCAGAGGGTGAGATTGAAAATTCTGAGGGAAAATATTTTCTCTTTTTCCTCCCAACGAATGCCGACGTCTTCGCCAGGAAAGCCACGAGGAGAAAATCAACTGAACAGAATGAGGGGCAGATAGTGTCCATGGTCAATACAGTTTCTGCCTCGGAATATTATACAAGTGTTGATAGAGCGAGGAGAGGCTGGAGGGAATGCGGGGGGGAGGAGAAAATGAAATAAAAGGGAGATGGTAATGGAGGGGTGGCTGTACCGCGCACGGCATGAGATGGTGTAGAAACGAAGGGTGGAGAGAGATAGAGTTGGCAATGTATGAAGGGAAGGGCGGCCCTGGTGTTGCTGACCCTACGACCGCTGTAACCTTGTCTTCCGTACAAAACCCAACGGTGCGCATCTAGATTCAAACATCTAGAGAATTATCTCGCGCATTTCATCCCCTCCGCAAGCACTGAATGGCGTTCAATTTTAAATTCCATTTTTTTTTGTGCAATTCGTTTATTTTTAGTCATTAAAAAAATTGAATTGTCGACGAATTTGATCGGTCACTTCAATTTCAAATGGTTAAAATATTTTTTTCGCATTCCCATTGACATTGAAAAATTGTTCTGTCCAGTTAAATATTCAGTAATATTTTTTGGTTATTTTTGCCTCGATCCGAAGGCTTAATTTGTTTATTAGTTACTAAGAAAATAATTGTTCGTGAAATATGTCACTTATGGTGATTTGTTTTTGATTTTGTATTTAAATATTGGGATCCTCGAAGCGAAGAGTGAGAGTCATCTCCTGAGAGTTCCTGGAAGTTCTCAAAAGAGTTCTACTGGTCAGACCTGATGAGGATCAGGCAGGGATCTAGACTTCCTCAGTCGGTTCATCCGATCATTTAAAAAAATTACTGAATAATTGAATAAAAATAAATCAATCTCTTTTCTATTCAATAGCCTCCATCGGAGAAGAATTGCAGCGAATTAATTAATTTTTTTATGACATTTGAGGCGATCCTGAAAATCCCCAATTTTTCGCGAAGATATTCTATCCTAACGATCAATAAGTCTCAATCTTTCCACTTCTGATAATTGCCTAAGTATAGACGTCATAATTCACCTGCTCATTAGTAATTCCGGTGAATTCAAATTGTCAACAAAATTTTCCCCGAAAGCGTCGGGAGCCTAGCGTGGTTTTTTCCACTTTCTCAGAATCGCGAATTGATATCCCCAGTGGCCTCCCAATAATGACACCTTTTCCTCTTGCACAATGAGATTAAATTTTTCCTCAATGTCTATCGCGATCGAACGACCGAATTATCGAGGGATCGATGAAGTATAAAAGACGACAGAAATCG
>JAPYZN010002187.1:0-19092 GCA_030522865.1 Psyttalia lounsburyi
GGTATGAGTTCACATGCAGTACCTGGTCAACTCCCTCACATGGCGAATGCACACCTATGGTCATTTTGGTGACTGTCACCAAACTGCCCACACGCCCATCTACCCTATGTTGGAGTTTCACCGTTAAGTCATCAGACTGACCATCTTACTTACATATATATATATATATATATATATATATATATATATATATATATTTTGGTCTAATGTGAGGAGAAAGACTCATACTGTTTATTTTCCTCCTTTCTAGAAACGATTTATCGTCCCAACGAATGCAGATCTGGATAGAATTCCATTTGCACGAGTGAATCACAATAAATACATGGTGACAGATATTGCCGCGTATATTGGCACTAGCAATTGGTCCGGTGATTATTTCATCAACACTGCTGGTAAAAGCAATTTTCAATTATCAAAAAGGGGAAAAACAGCTGACTCAGACGATTGAAATCGATCGCTTTGAAAATATATAGGGGCAAAGTAATAAAAAAAATCTACGAATTGCTATTTTTAAGGTATTGGAATGGTGTTTGAGGATGCTGATCACAATAACAGCCACAGCATTCGTCAACAACTGGAGGAAATATTTCTCCGAGACTGGAATTCCCCTTACGCTCATTCGATGAACGCATCGTGCTTCAATAATCGTGATGAGCAACTGAGGCCTAAAATCAATCATTTTATGCAGTTTCAGAGTCACCATATCAAGGCGTAGCTAGGATACAATAAGAAATTTTCGTATTTTTTAATGTAGATGTATTTTTTTGAACGAATTATGATCTCAAATTTGCATTTGATTGCGTGGAGAAGTGGGGAAATTAACTTCAGAAGAACGAAAATCTCCTCGGAACATTATCTATTATTCTAACTTCTCTGCGAAATTGATGAATGTACATAGAAGGCCATCCATTATACAATTGTTGCCTCAAATCATGTTAAATTTTTTTTTCAAATCGATCATCATCTTAAATTTGTATTTAATTACACGGAGAAGTGATGAAAGACTCTTGAGGAACACAATTTATTTCGTGAAGAATTTTAGGAGAAAATAAGAAGCACGATTTCCGTCATGAAATCTCATTCTTTTCGCCAATCAGTACATCACTAACCTGCCCATTTCTTTAAAATTAAACACCTTTAGAGTTTAAAATGTCCTCTGTTTGAAAAAATGTCTTCTAAGAACAGGTGAGGAAAAAAAGGAAACGAAAAAACCTACAACATCGGAGAACTAACTCATCTCTTCCTAGAAATAATTAAATATTTTCTTCTAAAATCTATTGTTCTCACTTCTCCCCAAAGTCAACGAATGTACATAGAAGGCAATCTATTAGGCAATGTCCGCCTTAAATTACGTAATGTATACGACAAAAGTTAATGAAACCATACCGAAAAATTCGTCAATTACAAAATCCTCAATTTGTAAATTACCACAAATGAAATATGTCCAGTTAACTAATATTTCATCGTACTTTATCCATGAAATTTGCTCATTCCTTTCATGCAAACGTCGCGCCTTCTCGTATAGAGAGCGAGATGTAAATTTAAAATTCAGTCACGTATGAAGAAAACGATGACGAACAAACTTTCAAGTGGAGTATGTTAAACTACCCAAAATCTATGATATTGACACATTTCGATTAGTAATTTACAGTTCAATTATGTCTCGACTACTCTCAGTTATTTGGAAATCCCTTTGAAACATTTATTTAATGAAAACTCCAGTTCTTGCGATCTCTCACCTCTAAGACGTAAAAACCTGCGTTGCCGGTAGAGAGACAAGTATTGACAGTTGAGAAGCGACGGAACATTGAATGTTTCCAAAGTACAAGGTCTTAACTTTTGTTTACTCTGCTGCTAATATTTGAGTCTAAAAATGGAGAAGACATTCAGAGGAGAATGTGCTTGAATGTGGAAAAATATATCTTCAATCGCCAATGGCAACGAATGAAGAAAACGAGATATTAAAAGAGAACATGGAAAATACAAAAATCATGCTTGGTAAATAGAGTTAAATTTATATAATGGGTCTTAAGGAGATTGTAACATTGAATATATGTTGAATAGTCTTTTAGCCACTGGAAACATCTGATGAGATGTGCTGTCGTTGGTTGATGATACAACGTATGATATTGCTCCTCAACATTCAGCGTACACGAGATACTCCTGAACTTCGAAAAATTAGTTAATCGCTATTTGGGCAGTAAACAATCTCCTTCATCTCATGAATTCTGCCTTAATTATGTTCGCCGACAATTGTTAAAGATGTCTTCTAATCAGCTGTTGAATGTCAATTCAATTGCAACAATAAAACCAGATTAATTGAAGATGGTGGAATAGATTTCATTCCAGATGATTACATCATTATCCGCCTTACAATGTCCTTGAAACAATTCCATGAAGTACTCCTCAAGGATATTCAAGTACCTTTTACATTTTTGTAGGAGCTCATTAGAAATTTGAAGCTCTTTCATCATCACAATTGCAATCACTCCCTTTCAAGTGATTTCTTTTTCAGCCTGAGTAATTTCAAATATTGCCAGATCGGTTGAATGTTTCTTTTGGAATTTCTCAAACTCTAGAAGATGTTTAACAATGAAAATCCGAAAATTGAAACAGTCATTATTTTAAGAAAACAAAGATGAAGAAAATGATTGAATACTAAATGATTTTGCTGAATTAATCTTTGAAGTAAGCTAATCGATTAGTAGATATTAAGGAAATTTCTTCACACTATTTTCATCATCAATCTACAAACCAGCGACATGATTCTGAGTCTAATATACTGATATGCGTCATAATGAAAACGATTAATTAGAGATGATGAAAAAATTCGATACAAATGATTCCGTCATTCGCCTTGACCAGGCTACAGGCTACAAGATGTCTTTGAAGTACAAATCAATAGTGACAATGTGAATATCTTTGGACATCTCTTCATCATCGATCATTCTCCCAAGGAGAATTTGCACCGATTAGCTGAATCGCGTCAGGCTCAGTAATTTCCATCCCATTTGCAGGTGCGTAAGATTTTTCTTGAATTATCCAGATGACTTTCACTGGTTTCCCAAGGAGGAAGTCAAGTAAATTAGGGACTTCGGTGTTGTTCGTCAGGAATAAATGAAATGGAAAGTTTGAGGGCAATTTCAAAGATGAATTTCCTTTCATCTAAAACAAAAGTTTCTTTCGATTCGAAATTTATGACCTGGGATTGCCACTTATGGAAAACTCAGATATCTTTCGAAAGTTTTCTTTTGAAAAAGTTGCTTTCAAATTTGGTAAAAAAAATTACTTCTCCAATCATTTTGGTTCAATTGAATTCCTTACCCAATTTTGTCTAGAATTTGATAAGGATTTCCTGTAAAATGCGGTAGAATTTCTCCACAATCTTTCCATGATCCACCAATCGAACTTCATATCCACTTCACATTCAGAAATCCTGCACTTTCGAATAACTATGGAAAGTAGTATGAAATTCATATTCATTTATTTGGCATTGCTTTCCCATGAAAAATCATGACGCTCACCACTGGAGTCTGCAACCATCAGCAACACCATGCACGGTGAGGATCGTTTCAATTTGACGACCAGTGCCAATGAATTGTAAATAATGTGGTCACATACTCCAGCACTCCTGTCATCGTTCGAATTCAAGGTGACAATTTCGAAAATCCTATACAACAAGCGAAAGATTTGAATAAAGAACATTAAATTGTGCAGTTAAAATAAACCATTAATTACACTGCTGACAATTCTGTAAAATTCAAGCAATACTCGTATTTTCCGTTGAATATTTACGGAGCTAGCTTCTTGACAATAGAAAAAATTTTCATAAATTCTATGTAAATTACTCATTGTTAAGTATTGCAAAATTTATTATTGCAGAGTCGAAGATTTTAGTCATTTTGCAATAGTGCAAAAATCAAATAATATTATCTGTAATGATTTATGGCAAAAAGGGCCATTTTACCGATTTTAGTTTCAGAGATAATTGTTCATGAGATATAATTATCTTTTTGCGTCTGATAAAAAAAAATCGATTCTAAGATTTTATTCGAACGGAACAGTCGATTTTCACTGTCATAAAAATTTTGGAAGTTACACAGCCCAAGAAGTGGCTACTATAAGAATTTCAACATTTAATTTCTGCAATTTTCTAGAGAGTGTATCGCAACCAAACTACATTAAAAATGTAATTTTCATCAAAAATAATAAAGGAAATGAAAGAGGAAAGGTTATTTGAATCTAACTTGTAAGCACAAGATGTTGAGTCCCCACCTGTTCCCCAACACTCCCTCCCCCGGGCTGACTTGGGCACAGGTACCACAAGTAGTTCGTCCACATCGTGGTTGACCTCTTCAGCGTGAAGATATTGCCGCGTGTCTAGTAACGAGGAGGACCGCATTGCACTTTTCGAAAATTCCAGGAGACCTCAACAATTCCCAAATTGTCTAACAAAAATTCTAGACGAAAAAGCGTGAATGATTCAAAATAACTGAGTGCATTGAACATTAACAAGTCTTTTAACAAATATTCTCTTCAAAATTTCAATTTTTGAAGAAATTTGCTTTTTCGACACGCGAGTGAAGAACAAACAGAAGACCTTGGAGAAAGTACGATAGAGGACATATTGCGAGGCTATTGGCTTTGGCGCGAATAAGGTTAGTGAAACCTAATCGTAAATATAATTAAAAATGTTACCATTAAACTTCGAAACTGCAAATGTATCACTCATTCGAAAGAATAGTAATTACCCAGTTTTAATAATCGCTTCAAAAGAATCACGATTTCATTGTGAATTAATGAGCTCATTGCCACCGTTAGTCGACTCGCAAACTAATTATTAAGATAAACATTAAGTGCCTATTGATAATGCTCAAATGTTTGCTCAGTTACGAAAAAAAAAATTCACAAAATTTCAAATTCAAATGGAAAAAAAATGCTTTCCTCCACTTTTTTCCTGTCTGGAATTGTCGTAAAAGTATTTCCTCTCGTCTCCAATCATTGAAAACCATGCCCAACAGTATCGCACCTCCGAATTGTCGTCACGATTCGAAACGCCCGGGAATTCCTTGAATTCCTTTTGTTCTTTTCATGATTCAGCTTCATTCAATCATTGATACTATTTCTCCAAATATTTCCGTCGCATTCACGGTTACACTCTCGTTGCTGTCGATGCCAGACAACACGCGCCACCGGCCGAGGACAAACTATCAAATAACACGGCGTCACTTTTCGTCTATTGAAGAAGTTTTTGGTTTTAGATTGTCCAAGTTGCGATACAACAGCGATATCGACGAGACGTCAGTGAATTGCTCAACGTATCCCGTGCCACACACTATCTGCATTATTTATTAAGCAAAGTCTTACATTTTTAGTATAATCCGCGGTTAATATGACACGCGGGCCACTGAATCCCATTTATATAAGTAATTTAAACTTGAATATTTGGAATTATCTTTTGCTTAGAATGAACTGCGCATTCTTCAATAATACTTGTTAAGTGGAAATAGTTGTAATTGCGGGTACGCTGCATATCATATGATAAAGGAATGACGCCTTAACAATGTCTGACAAACGAGTTATTTGAAGAAGTTATTTATACATTATTGTGCATCATAGAAATTACGAAATTATGGGAAAATTGATTTCGTCGATTTTTATATTTTTATGTCACTTGGTTTATTTTTACATCGCACACTAGTGAAAAAACAAATGAAACTTGATTGGCAATTTGAAAAAAAAACGAAATTAAAAATTTACCAAATAATATAACAGAATTAAAAAATTTGAGTTCATCATATCCCGCAACAATCTACTGCAATAATAATTATGATAACAAAATGACCTCCCACACGAACAAACGAGATATTCAAACCACTGTTTTCTGAGTGACACTAGCGTAAAATAAACTGAAGCTGATTACAATTGCAAAGAATTCTCTAAACGTTCGAGTTAAAATTTTACAACGTTAATTATCCCATTGACTCTGCAATTACCCTCATTAATTCGATTAAAGGATGAATAACACTTGTTTCAATAATTATCGATCGAATTAAAATCACCGCTGAAGAGCGACAATCGGGGCAAATTACTGTCAATCAAGACTGACCGAGCGTTGGTCGCGACAGAAAGAATGAAGCCGGAGGGGGTTTTCCCATATTAAAATTCATTAATACTCTGTCAATGATGTTAATCAATTGAATAAACGGTTTGTACCCGCCGGGATTATCGTGGAAAATCATTTTGCATACAGGATATAAAAGCAAAGAGTACACCCTTCAAACTCGAAGCGTCACGCATGCGTCATTCTTTTCAACCAGCAGCATTAATTATTCAATAATTTTACTGAACATTCAATCTGCAAAATTTGTATTGCATCTGGTGAATCGACTGCTTGGTCCTTGAGCTTCCTGAATATACTGTGGAATTTTTTTTTCGCTTCATTCAATCGTTTTGATGAATACCTAGAAGGTGTGAATGATTGCATAGAAGACAAACAAATTCCAATTTGCAATTTACGATCACAAGTGGATTATCCTTTCCTCTGTGATGGTGGCCAGTGCGTGTGCAGGTCTATATAGCGAGACTTGATATTCGGAAATGTCAACAAATTAGTGTTTATTCCAACCGCAGAGAAAATTCGGTCCGCCATTTTCCCCGTGAGGTGAGTTACGATCAAAATATAACGTCATTTTTCTTTTACGACCATATACATTTCAGTTTTTACCGGTTTTATCTAACCACTTTCTACCATTTTTACGTTCCACAGTAAAAAATAAAAACATAATAAAATAGAATTTTTCACGCGCTTTCCTCATTTTTGGTTTTTTCTTTCAGTTTCGAAATTGTTCAGTTTTTATTCTGAATTATTTTTGATAGTTACTCCAAAAATGATTAATCACACCTATCGGACTCTTGCATCGATTAATTTGATCGTTTAACAAAAAGCCTTTAACATTAATAATGCTTCATCTACGATAGACTCCCGTTATGGAGCATTCAACTCGCGAGAAGTTGGTTCCACTAGTGAAAATCTCTGGCGTCCCATAATTTGTCATTATACATGGCTTACGGTGTAACCTGAGCGAATAGCCGAGGGCAATTATATTCCCCGAAAATGGGAGGCGGAATTTAGCTTTAAAAGCGCGCCATCGGAGGCTCCGAACCGTTAGGCCCGGATCAGGTGATCAGGAACGTTAGTTGACCCAGTGACGAGGTTTAGAAAAAAAAATATATCACAAAAAGAATGAGAACATAATCTATAGATTTTTTTCAGGAGAATCATTCTATGGAGGAATTGCCTTTTGTCCCAAACACTTCCCCAGTCTTGAAATACGTATCGCGCACTTTGAAACGCACGTTGTTATATTATTAAAAAAAAAGTATCATTAAACCAGGAGCGAAATTGAACGGGTTTGGTACGGATTACAAAAAGTACAATCTGCTTCCTAGTATTGCATAAATAATCACTCTTACAGCAACATCGAGCGAGAAAAACTAGGGCTCACAGATCAATTCTCTGTGATCGTTACGTCAAGAATGAAGTCAATGACACTTCATATTTCTTTTCGCTCGTGCGTCAGTCAAATTTATTCTCGAATGGTTTACATTAACACTAAATTGTTTAGGGATAATTAGTGAACAATTCTATTATTACTGACGCGTTAACAGTATTTGATGATGAATTTCAAATGAAAATAACAAATTTTCTTCGGGGAAAAAGTGAAGTCATAAAAACACTCAACAGAACTTGGTGTAAATAATCATAAATTTTGCAGGAAGTGATAAAGTTATTTAAATTTCAAACATAACACTTCTCGCGAGACGCCTAATGTACTTGTAAACTGTATTTTTCAAACTTTTCGCAAACAATTTGCCTGAAGGGCGATTTGATACTCGCAAAAAGTACTTGTTCCTTCAAGTGTATGGAAATGGGTCCCTCTTGACCTGCTTCTGGTTCGCGTAACACTCGAAGTTGGGTCTCTTCCGTATTTCAGATCGTGTAATGAGCATTGGATAGACAGTAGCCTTTTACTCCCAATCAGAATGAGAGGCACTCAATATGCGGAAAAAAAGTAGAGAGAAGAGCACGTACCATTGATTTACGTTGCATTTTGCATTGCATCATCTCTTCACGAAATGGATTGAAAATATTTTTTAAAATATTCATTGAGTTCAATCTTTGCTGTTGCCCACTTTTTTTTGCTAAACATATTGGTTTTGAACAAACCTCACTTTAAATTCCTGTCTGAAAAATATTTGATTAGCAAAATTATATGTTTTGCCAGTGGATTCTCGTGGTGCAAAATTGTAAATTTTACAAAATTTACGGAATGAAATTTATAAAATCGACATGTCGTAAAATGACACTTATCAATATCATCCTCACGAATTTGGAAATTAATGTTGTGTGCCCGATCTCCCTAAATCATTGAACTCGAGATGAATGCTCATTTGTCCATACATTCGATCACTCTGTCAGCTCACGTACAGGTGAAAGTTCCTATCCAATTCTCCGCAATTTTACGTATATTATTTCCGGTATTATTATTCCCTCATTTGACATCAATATTGCCAGCGAAGAATTACTAGGGTATTCAAGCCTCATGGGAATGCGAAATTTTTACACTACAGATGTTGTAAATCGACGGAGGCTGGATTGTGTCTTTGGTTAAACACTTTTACTTAATGCATGGTATTGCCTCATCCCAGGGACAAGTGGAGAAAGCAGATTTTCTCGAATACCGTTGAGAGACAGATGTGGGGCGTGCAAATAATAGCTTGCAATCTTTTGATCATCGAACATTTTTCGATGTCGGATTTGCGGGAAGTTAAGGCTCACCTTTCGCGCGAAATTTTTGATTGGTTATTGTAATCATTGATAGGGGACAAATTGTTTACATTATTATGAATTTACGCAATTCCGAGTTTTCCTTAATAGTTTAAGATTCAGATTTTCATTGCATAGAAACATTTTCGAGTTTCCATTATAACTAAAAATTTCTAAATTAATTCATTTTATCGTGGGAATGCGACATCCTCTACCAGAAATGTGTTCAAATCTATGTTAAATCACTCTAAACTCATTGTTAAATCTCGAAGAGCCTGGAATTCACTGCAATTCGCTGATCAGGATAAGAATGTCCGTTTCCAACGTGCTACGACTGCGAATACTTGACTGATCTCTACCCGCATTTCAGAAACTGCCGTCGGACTCGTAAAAATGGTCGAGGCACTGCTCGAGTCGGGTGGACAAGATGTGGCTGTTGCTGAACATGGTTCACGGGCGGGTACACCCACAGAATATTCACCCCACATAACGCGGATATCGGATATCAATCTCACGCCGGTACAAGAATTTTACACCGGGTCAAGTATTTTCATAACTGGAGGTACCGGCTTCCTGGGGAAATTGATTATCGAGAAGCTGTTGAGGAGCTGTCCAAATATCTCGGTTATCTATCTTCTGGTGCGTCCTAAAAAGGGAAAGGACACGCACGAGAGGACTGAAGCACTTTTTGATGATGTAGTAAGTAAAAGCAAAAACGAAAGACGATAGAAAGGCGACCACAAACTTAATTTTGGAATTTATGATCACAAATCGAGACTTGAAAAAATACGAAATTCAAACTTTACAAAATTTTGAATTAAGTCTGGATGTCTCAATTTAGGATCCATAACCTTTCAAACAAACCATCGCGAGATTAATTGAACAATTTTTTTTGTTTTCAGGTATTTCAGAGTTTGAAGGAAGAATACCCCAAGTTTCGTCACAAAATTGTCGCCATTGAGGGTGACTGTGTCCTCCCAAATCTCGGAATTTCCGACACAGATAGACAGATTCTCTTACAAGAAGTCTCCATCGTGTTCCACGTAGCAGCAACCCTTAGTTTCGATGAAAAAATTAATCTCGCGGTATCTATCAACATAAAGAGTCTTCGGGAGATGATTCAGTTATCGAAACAAATGCCAAAACTGAAGGTAAAATTTTAGAATAGAAATTTTATGATTTCGAACTTTTGGAAAATTTTCGCAAAATTACGTGCTCATTGATTTACCAAATGACAACTCGCTTGCAGTCGTTCGTACATGTTTCAACCGCCTACGCGTACTGCACACACCCAAAAATCGAGGAAAAATTCTACACTCCACCGATGGACCCCGATAAACTGATAACATTGATGCAATGTGTGGATGAGAATCTTGCTCAGGAAATTACCCCCCAGTAAGTCTTCAGAAGTTAATATTTCCATATTTTGAAATATCGATATATTTCGCAATATCAATAAAGAAAATCTCATGTGATTATAATCCTTTCATGCGGTCCGGATTATAATCTATTCATTCAAAAAGACTTTGAAAACCTAATAATAAAATCTACTCGTTTGGAAATAACCAAAAAAGAACAAGGAACATGCACTGACAATGATACATTCACACTCACTGACCATTTTCTGTCTCAATATAGATTATTGGGAAAATGGCCCAACACCTACGCCTACACGAAAGCAGTAGCTGAGAACGTAGTGCAAAGAGAAGCTGAGAATATGCCACTGGGAGTTTTCAGACCCGCCATTGGTAAATCTTCGTGTTACTAGTCTAAAATAGTCCATCCTTGATCATTAATATTACCTTCCCGTCTTATTACGAAGATAAAAAAATATACTTGAAGACAAAAAAGTGGGAAAATTCCTGCTTTACCCCACTCGTCCCATCACTCATAATACATAATTTTCGTCTTCAGTAATTTCGACCTACAAGGAACCAATCAGAGGATGGATAGATAACATGTACGGCCCAACTGGGGTAGCAGCTGGTGCTGGTACTGGGCTCCTCAGGTCTCTCCACTGCGACGGCTCCATTCATGCTAATGTTGTACCTGGAGATATGGTTGTCAACGCTCTACTTGTCAGTGCCTGGGATATCGCCGAAACGTACAGGTGAATAGACAAAATAATCAAATAATATTCCAGATGTGAATGAATTAAATTATTGTTAATTTAATTGGGTAAATTATTAATTGTCACTATCCATGTTATTTAATAGTAAAAAAATGATTGCCCTGATTGCAGAACCCGGACAGAAATTCCAGTGTATAATTACGTATCCCAGGACAATCCAATAACGTATGACGAGCTAAAAGTAATGTCAGCAAAGCACGGAATTCAATACCCTACGGTGAGAGCGATATGGTACTACAGTTTTCGAAACAACAAGCACAGAATCGTCCATTTGTTCTTCATCTACTTCTTCCATCTTCTCCCTGCATTACTCATTGATGCTGCTACTGTATGCATGGGAAAGCGACCGAGGTTGGTACAGCAAATAAGAGCACAAATTCATTTTCAGAAATAAAACAGCACGAAACAAATCAATTAATGAATTAATAATGTCTTAACATCCCTCCAGACTACTAAAAATTTACAAAAAAATTCACAAATTCATGGACGTCCTGAACTACTTCTCCACAAAGCAGTGGAGCTTTGGAAATGATCGTCTGAATGCATTAGTCAAGAAGTTAGATCCTAGAGATAAAGAGCTATTCTTCTGCGACATGAAGAAACTCGTTTGGGACGAATACTTCCAAACGTACCTCCAAGGCATTCGTGTTTACCTCGTCAAGGATCCACTGGACACTCTGCCGGAGGCTAGAGTCAAATGGCAGAGGTGAGCATCTCTATAAAATTTGATGAGTCTAGTTTCGTCGTCAATACATGATGAATGATTAATTCTTTCGTTTCAGGATGTATTGGATTCATCAGGCATGCAAACTCGTCTTGGGATATTTGGTTCTCCGATCGCTGTGGGGAATTTTGTCAATGATAATGACCTTTGTGGGGTAGAGTGTCGTAGGGAAACGCTTCACTCCATTAACGATATATTTTTTCCCACGAGATGTTCTCATTTCGGAATTCATGGAAAGCTGTGAAAATTCCTTAGGTAATGTTTAAACCCGAAGCTACACTAAATATACCTCTCCAATTAGTTAGAATTGTACATTTTACTCGTTGAAATTGCATTCAGCTGTTTCTGCTAAGGATTATTGTTAAGTTTGGTTGAAGCTCTATTAGCGCTTAGTGCTTATTGTTAACAATCTTTTTGTATACTGCCCTATTTATATTAAACGAATATTTTTTAATGATTGAGAGTTGTTTGTTTTTATGGTTGTCGCTTTATTGATCGTTAAAAGAATCATTGTGACTTTTTTTTAAGCATTGATGAGTTGTGAAAGTGCAACATTTCATAAAAGAATATTACCGCAAGTCATGATCACTTTACATTGTTCCTATGTCTCAAAGAAACATTATGCCATCATAAATTATTAATCCTCACTATAAAGTATCCTCTAAGACGTGATATCTAAAAATACATATTGTTGAGGATATATGCGGAACGTCAGATGGTGGCGGATATGTCCGGTGAATTATTCTGGTGACCAAAAACAATGAGAAGATAAGGATTCCAGAGAAATTACGTCACATTTCAATTAGGTTATATCAGGGCGATCGTGGAAATTGATTCAGGAGACTGACCAACTATCCTACCTATTCCAAATCCCATCCAACAATATCCTCTGACGTCACAAGAATGTGGAACGCTATATAAATTTCCCGTCTTTGATGTAATTTCTTGTATATATTGAGCTCCGCCGCCCTCCTATCGACAATCATTTTTACATCAAAGACGGGAAATTTATATAGCGTTCTACATTCTTGTGACGTCAGAGGATATTGTTGGATGGGATTTGGAATAGGTAGGATAGGAATTTACGAGAAATTTTTACTGAAAAAAATGGATAGTGATCTATTCAATTCCATATCGCAATCAGCGAAATCGACACATTCGGAAATTTATCAGGAATAACCCATCAAATATTTTGATTCCAAACAGACATATATCTAAACACTCCATTGAAGATGGTCTAGGAGTTGGAAGACCCTGAAACCTGATGGTATCATGAAAAGTTCACTTTCAATTTTCAGGGTGAATACATTATCTTACGGGGATAACAAGGCTATATCCTAAAACAAATAGTACAAGAACTAGTGAAAATGGACGGGTTCCTTGACTGCTATCAACGGAAAGGGTTTCGTCATTTGGAAACAAAATTTTTTTAACATTTTGAACTTTAAGTGGAATAAAATAGATTTTTTTTTACTTTTAAGTACTTGAAAACTTCAAGCAAAGTATTGCTTGATTTTCAACAAGATCTAACAGTGTAAACTACTCCAATGGATGCCCACTCTTAAGATCCTCCTGACAAATAAAAAAAATAACTACCTGAAGAAAAACATATTTTAAAAACGCCTCCACTATGCCGTGACGAATGCACTCAAGAGAACTAGGAGAATTTATCAATGATGCTTGAAAGAATGTGGAGAGTTGTATTTTGTCGCAAGATTGTTCACCCGCGTGACGAATGGATGACGGAAGCTTCAACCGGCGGACATGCAAGGATTTTGAAAATTCATGAGTCCAAGATGCCTTCACACTCTTTGAAAAAAATTGCTACGAGAATATTTATTATTTCCGGTTCTCGTGCTATTGAGACGCAAATCCAGGACTGTTTTAGAATCTCCAAATATCACTTTCTCTTCGAGCCGTTGGACCTTGTCGGGAATGTTTCACAAGTTATAACAGAGGAATCTGGAGATTACTCTCATTAGCGTCAACTTCTATCGCTCAAGGACAAGGTCACGCGGAACTAACACGTGGCGTCAAGATATTTAGGTATCGAAATTTTTGCTAAACTTTGAGGAAATTTTCATAAAAGATGTAACGAGAACAATGAGTTTAGGTTTACCGATTCTTTTAAGTGACTAGAAATTGGCAAAATTATTTTTGAAAATTCATTTACAAAAATATATTTTTAATCTGTTAATGAATTGAAAGAAAAAATGACTCAAATTTAAGATAGTTTGCTACTGAATATTCATGTTTTTATTGAAAATTTGAATAAATTGGGGAGTTCTTCTCTTCTTCCTGCTCAAAAATCTGAAAACTTCTTTATTTTTTTTTTCTAAAATCGAATGCAAGGGCACTCTGCGGGGAATTAGTAGTCAACTGGCCATGAAGTGGATCTTTACAGTTCGGAAATCTAGCAAATATAGTCATTCCGTTCATCGAACTGAGAAATTTGTTGCAAAATAACCATAAAATAACAAAAATTATATGTAAATTAAATGAAAGTGTTTGCAACTTGTAGCCTAGAGGAATTAAAGAAGCTCTCTATTGCCACAAAATTGGAAGTTTGGTAAGAGCTACAAGCGATTGACGGGAAGTGCGGTTAAATTTTATGTTAATCTTAATTTGATCGAGCATAAAAATCGATATACATAACATCCATTAATTAAAAATAACATGAATATCTGAATCCCGATTTCATGGCAATTTACCGTAAAGTTTTATTTATATTGACATTAATCCGGTGAAATTGACGATAAACTTAGATATGAATAAATTAACTACCTACATCATTTGAACAATGATTTCAAAATTCAAATTTCAACGGTTTTACGTTGCAGGTAATGTTGAATTTTTGAGTGTATTTGTCACTCCAAAATTCCATATTTCTCTCTATGTCGAAATAAAAATTCTAATCACAGTGGAAATCGGAATGTTCAAACGTAATGTTTTTATGACTGGCAGGACAATTTTTCCCCATTTTTTTCACCCTGCATGTTTATCCTCATCAGAGAATCCGTATCATTCAAAATGATGAAGCTCATCATAATTACGCCCGAAGGAAAAATTCTCAACGTCATAATTGCATACTTCGAAAGCAAACATAACGAATGATGTGTTGTGAAGGTAGTTAAACAAATAATTTAATTTTTATTTCTTATAAATGTGATATAATTGAATGGCGAAAAAAAAATCCGGTGAAATCTAAATCTTCGTATGTGTCCCTCCAAACCAGGCTCAATGTTTCTCTCCCAAAAATAATTTCTAGTAAAAAAAATTGTCACTTGAGATGCAACTCTTGTATTAGCTCAAATTCAGAGCGAAAAAATAATCTATGAATTTTCAAAGTTTTTTTAAAGGCCTCTTGAGCCGAATGAAGCTCACCTCGCTGAACTGATAGCGAGTCTAGCCAGTTCCTCAAAACAACCGAGGGAGAGTCAAAGGGAAGGGGACACACACCTATATAAGAGACGTACGCAACAGTCACACTGTTGCACTCTAAACCATCGGTGGGCCAAGTGCAGGTGAAAAGATCTTTATCACTAACAATTTTAAATTTCAAATAAATAAATGTGCGCGTAGTTGCAAACATTGCGATTAATTAAACCATAAATATTTCGTTGATCAGTATTCTGATCATCTTCACTTGACTAGCTGGATTGATAGTGACAAGGTGAGTGCACGAGAAATACAAATTAACGAGCACTTTCATGATTCATGATAATAAGCCTTTGCAAGCAGTTCGAGGGATTTATCGATTGCGGATGTTCTGTTGAAATTGGAGTTTATGAGCGGTGCGTGAGGAATAGATATGGCGATTCTGGATTATTCCTATGTTTGTGTCAAACAGAGGAGAGAGCAATTATCCTCCGAGATCTATGTGATTTTTAACAAATTATTTAGAATTGATAGTTTCAAGTGACAATGAGAGCTTTTATGAGAAAAAAATACAGTTTTATTATTGATAATTCAGGAGATAATGAAACAAGTATTTGTGCCGAGCAAATTTAGATGTGATAAACGATTCGGTTTGGGAGGAGGATTCAAATGTGTTTAGGTGAAAATTCTCAAACTTTAATTCTCAAATTTGGAACATTCGGAACATAAAATCATGAATTGATCCCATAATTTTTGAAATAATTGTTACCGCATCTTAAAGGGAAAACTGGTTTCGGAACAGAAGATCTATTTTACAGATCGACAGACAAAAGAGAATTCCACAGAGATTCTTCCGGAAGTCTTCTCTTGTGAATTTTTCAAGTGGTTAATTTTTCAATAGAATATCTTATAAATTGATCAAATTCTTTATGTGTCATCGTCAGTCTTCATCAGGAAATTTTTCGTCTTTATCGCTCATTAATTCTTTTCGAAAAAAAATCAAGGTCCCCGGATGTGATTTCGTAAAATATGATTTCACTTCACTAAAGAAGAGATATAAAATTGTGATGTTATTCAAATTCTAACCGGCTCATCGGTCGCCATTACCACAGAAAATTGATTAAATCAGCGAATCATTCCCGCATTCAATAATAATAAAAACTCCAACATTCGATGTAATATTAAATTCCTTAAAGTTTCATTAAATGCTTTATGTATCAGTTTTCATTAGAAAGTCTGTCATCTTTATTGATCTCTTCTTTGAATTTGAGGAGAACATTTCTAGTATAATGAATGCGTAGCAATGAAAATAAAAAAATGAGAAAATAAGTTCTACCTTTCATCCCTTTGCTCTACGCAACTATATAAATTTCGAACGAAAATATCGACTGTAATAAAAAAAAACGGCTTAAAAATTAGAGCACAACGTGTTCAGTTGTCCAAAAAACTAGGATCTCCTTAAAAAATTCTTCCGGAAATTGTCACCAGTGTTGAAACAACGAGTGTTGAGCTGTAATCAACTGCAATCAACTTGACTCGTGTTATAACTGTTTAATCCAGTCATTTAATGAGGGTTCACTGTGCGAAAGAACTTTCCAAGATGATTTAGCATTGCTAAACTCCCTCAGCTCAGCACATATTTTCTGTTTGGTGCAGCCACTTGCGGCCAACCAATGATAAATACCTTGTCCCGGAAAAAAGGAAGAGAGGGATAGAGTGTGACATAATACTGATATCTAATTCCAACTTGAGGAATCCTAATAAACCTACGGGATGATCAAGATATTCCAAGAATGGAATTTTTGTCCAGTTGATTAATTGTACATCGTCATTTTCCACATGAGTCTAAATGACGGTGAACGAAAATCGAGGAGGAAAACTGTTTCTCCATGTGGTATCAATTTCCATTTCAAGCTAATACTGGTCAATTATAATTAAAATATTCTGTGGCTGTAGAGGCGACTGACCATTCTCCGTCAAGGCGATTCACCCTGTGCAGTGATGTAGAACGCAGTCATTATAAATATCCCCAGAATTCCGCAATAATCACAGACAAGTCAACCTGTCAATAGCTCTCGACAGATGTAATTGCATGACTTATAGGCTTCAAAATATGGAGATGATGGGATTTATCAAGGTGACAGTCTCAAAATATCTGGGCTATTATCATATGCGCTTTATCAACATTATGAAATGCCAGTTGAGATTGACTGGAAATATTCCAGGATTAGCCAAGAGAGAAAGTTAATGTAGCGTGATATACAGTAGAGAGAAATAGGAAAAATTTAGGAAAATGGGAAGCAATTTATTTTTATGAAGAGATTTTTTTTCCATTTAATACTCGTTTTATAATTTGAAAGATCATAAAATAAGATTTTCGAGCCTAAAAGCTTTGACATGGATATTTCCCCCGAAATCTCCAGGAATTTTGATTGGAAAAATTTCAAATTTGTGGAAAAACTTAATGAAAAAGAAATTGTAGCTTGATTATACCATAAAAATTGATGAAAATGTTCCAGTAAAATTTTAATTTCAACGTATTTGAATCAGACATTCACATGAGTAAAGATATGAAGGAAATATTTTGCCTATGGAAATGACTCGACACGAACCGCCATTGTTTATTCGTATTTGATTGGCATGAGGTGTCTCAAGATATTATTATCTGGTAATTTTTCAGTAGCTCATGATCTTCTCGTTAATGTATGACTGACTAATGTAGGCATTAAAAATACTATGGCAACGGCTACTAATGAATTCTGGTTCACTCATAAATCATTATCTCCCACGTTGGAGTCCAGTGAACAGAGCGGAAACTTGTATGAACGATTTTGCCGTTTGATCGAGCTGTTGGGAATTATGTAATGCAAAACCAGCTGCTCTATCATGATAACTATGATGCTAATTGATATGCAAATTAAAAGTTTTAATTTTTTTTTCAGATGACTATCATTGATAATGAGAGTGCAACAGCCCTGGGGACTCCCATTCAACAATTCTACGCTGGACAGAGTGTTTTTATCACAGGTGAACCATTTTTATATGACACAAAAAGACAAGTGAAAGTAAAATTATCATCAAGCAACGTAAAACCTCCACTTTTTCACAGATTGTGCACATATTTTGCACGATTATTTTCATTGAAGAAAATGTCAAATAAAAATAAATTCATAGTAAAAAATAATGAAAGCTGAACTTTGTATGAAATGTCTTTTTTTTTCGCCTAACAACAATTTTCAGTAACTGAATTCTAAATTTCCGAAATTGAGCGTTACCTTTTTAAAGAAGTATTGCATCGTCGCATATAAAAATTCATGTAATACCTCAAATTATTATTAAATTTTTCTTAATGAGACATTGATTTATGACCAAAGAATATTCAAAATATTGAAATGTCATATATTGAGAAATGCCCATCCATTAAATGGTATTTTTATTATGCTCAAGGTGGAACCGGATTCCTCGGAAAGATATTGATTGAAAAGTTGCTCAGATCGTGCCCGAATATCTCGTCAATTTATTTGTTGGTGAGACCTAAGAAAGGACAGAATGTCACACAGCGAATGGATAGTTTATTCGAGGATCCCGTGAGTATTAAATTTGTGAAATAACTAATTTATTATTTTGGTTTAACGACTGCATATAAAAAAGCGGACGAACCAGTTCTCTCCAGAATGATGACGAACAAGAACAACATCTGCATGTGAATAGTAACAGTAGTAAAATTCCATCGGTACAAAATCCATGTATCATTCGAAATTGGAAAATTTCCAACAGGCACATTAAATTTGTTTCCATTTTCAAATGAGAAAAATTCTTCTATATAGGGGTTTTTCTAATGGGCATTACAAGAAATTAATTTCTGTAAAAGATGATATTTTTTTCGTCCAGTTCATTCGTTCTCCTTAACTACATTTATTCCAATTTTCCTACACGGAGAGAAAAATTCCATAAAAATTACGTGTCAGTTCCGTAATCTGCGAGTGAAAACAATATTCCGTAAAAATTACGGAACCGTGCCGTACCTTT